>VKOC01017029.1:0-97335 GCA_009364415.1 Spea multiplicata
GTGTGATTGCTAACAGCAATCACACTCCTATCATAAGCAGACAGCCAGTACATGCTGGTACAGGTTGGCTGTAAGTGATGTGCAGACCCCATATTGCTGGCAGCATCAATACACAAGGGGGGCAGCTAGCTAGGTTTCAGCATGTACTGGCTGACTTGGCATGATAGGAGTGTGATTGCTAACAACAATCACAGTCCCATCATGCCTAGGTTCCAGCACTTACACATCCACACATCACACACTCATTCATTCATTCATTCATATACTCATTCATTCACAGATTAATTCCCTCAATCATGCATACTGATTCAAAGACCCTCCCCATCCCCTTACCTGCACTGCAGTTCCTCGATGCCGCTCACAGACTTCAGCAGGGGGCGCGGCCTCCCTCTGCGTTCTCTGGTACTGCACAGAGGAAGCAGGATATGATGTCACGTGAACTCTGCTGGGTTCCGCTTCCTCTGTGCAGTACAGATATCCTCCCACAGGTAAGTAGCAGGGCTCGAGGTGCAGACTACGTAAGATCGGTTGCCCTGGCTGCCGATCTTACGAGGGGCGCACCTTGAGGTCTCGCGGGACGCATTTGCGGTGTTTCTATTGGGGGGGTTCCTATGCCCCTGGGGGGGATTTCTTCATTATCGGTCCCCCCCGCATGCGTTACTGGGGGGATCTGTCCCCCCCGGTTCCTATGCCCATGATTGAGGTCTCACCTGTGGTCTGTACAGCTGCATGAGCACCCTCTTTCTACTGCAAATACCTTGTCCCATACAACCAAGCATTCTGCTTACATTTCCTGCTGCTCTATTGCATTGTCTACCTACGTTGAAATCCTCTGAAATAAGTACCCCTAAGAACCTCAGATTTTGAGGTTAGGACAGTATCAAATAATGTATACTCTGTCCTTGGGTTTTTATGCCCTAGATGCATTATTTTGCATTTGTCCAGATTAAATGAGAGTTTCTACAGCTCTGACCATTTTTCCAGTTTACCCAAATAATTTGCCATTTGCCGTATCCCTCTAGGAACATCAACCCTGTTGCAAATCTTTGTCATCAGCAGGAAGTCATACCTTGCCATCAAGACCCTCTGTAATATCACCCCACTGGTAACAAGACCTTGTTGCGAATATTCACAATTGACTACAACCCTCTGTTTTCTGTCACTCAGCCGCTCCCTAATCCATTCAATAACATTGGGATCTAAACTCAGAGATTGCAGTTTATTGATAAGTCTTCTATGTGGGACAGTGTCAAAGGCCTTACTGAAATCTAGATACAAAATGTCTACTATACCACTTTGATCAATTATTCTAGTCACCCAATCAAAAAATCAATACGATTAGTTTGGCATGATCTTCCTGAACTAAGCTCATGTTGTTTTGATCTTTTTTATTTTTTTTTTAAGTTTTCAGTTACAAAATATAAATACAGTAGAATAAATATAATAAATTATGTTCACAAGACACATCTTTGAAATTTATATAGTGTATGATTTATCCCATAACAGAAAATGGAGAAGAAAATAAATAGAAATAAAGGAACATAGAAAAAAGTACTGAGAGAAAAAATATTAAGCAGATTATGCATTCAATGTTGTTTTGATCTTGAACCCCATGTGACTTAAGCTGTTCTACAACCCTATCCTTTAACATAGCTTGCATTAATTTTCCCACTACTGATGTAAAACTCATGGGCTTGTAGTAAAGTAAAGGTTGTATGTCTTGGCATTTTCTAAGTGTTTGAATTAGAGCTTTGAACATCCCTTCGGGACTTTATTTTATTCTAATTTAAAAAAAACATGCTGGACATTCTTGTTTCATGCTAAGTCGTATTGTAAAACGGATCCTCTCCTTTTGTGAGCACATAATTACCCTTTTCTAAAGCATACGAAAAACTATCTGACTATTGTTCTTAATGTCTGCATGAGTACACAAATGAAAATAACATACTACTTGTTATCCCATCCTGGTCCATTCAACTGAGGGTTATTATATGCCAGGCAGATCAGCCGGCTATTGTTTTCTCATGACTTCACATTGATAGTGGTTTCATTTTTCCTGTTCCAGCTCTTTGTTCAATTTTGTCATCGTATGTATTAAATTATTTTACCTTTTTGGCAAAGGCATTCAAACTGAGAATGTTTAAAGACCTTGTTAAAAACAAAACAAAACAAAAATGTAAGCTCTTAGATGGGCAGAGTTTGTCAGGCTTACACAGCTGTGCCTCAAGTTCTGATAATGGGCATAATTTACCCACTCATTTACAGCACCCCTTCATTTTGCATTACATTAATTTAACAATTCAGCTATCAAATTCTATCTTGATAATAAAAAAAAACTTGCACTAGCAGCTGTGTAAATTATAATTATAGTGCATTTGATGACAGCATTGGTTTTGTCTAATACATTTAAACACAAAGAGGAAAGAATACTTTTAAGTGAGCATTCATCTGGAAAATTGTGTTCGAAACCGGATTTAAAGCACGATTCTCTACAAATACTTGTAAAAATGCATTGGTTTCATATTTACTTCTAAATGTTGCCATGTAGCTTTCTTTTGTAATATGCATCAGGTGGTAAACATACTGTAGTAGGATGCGAATTAATCTGTAACCCTCACACATGCTCAGTTAACATTACTGGGAATATAATGCTTTAGGTCATTGCGAATGTATTTAACAATTTAAATGCAACCTATGTATGAGATGTTGGTTGGAGCCAAGAGGCCAACCACATTTCCCACTTTGAGCTCCTCTCCATGATCACTCCATGATCCTCTCCATGACCACATAGATAGAGGCTCAGAGTAAGACATGTTGCTCTTGCCCCCTCTTGCAAAGGACAATGGTCTCACATGTACATTTAAACAATGCATGATGGAAAGTGGGAATACGTGGTTAACCAAGCAATGTTTGCTTGGTTAACCACGTATTCCCACTTTCCATCATGCATTGTTTAAATGTACATGTGAGACCATTGTCCTTTGCAAGAGGGGGCAAGAGCACCCCCATTTTCCTAACATGCGCAACACATAAGATGGTTTACTAGACCTGCCTCTTATCAGTCCTGTTTCTAGGACTCATGTGAACTCTATTGGTTCTTCTGAACAGTGGTCAATAAGTCTGAGGCCTACAGGGACATACCGGGACAGTGAGGAGCAGATATGTGCTGGATAAAGTGGCACTGATTGTCCAGCATTTTGCTAAGATAAGGTGATGAGTTTAGTAGTATGTATTAGACTTGTGCATTCATCTTCAGGCGAACATGAAAACGAACATGAAGAGTGTGTTTTCGTGTTCGTTCCAAAGACATGAAGAAGAGAAGATAGCGGCAGTAAAACGTAGACGAAGACGAAGACACACAACATGAAGAATCTTCGTCTTCGTCTACTAATCTCCCTGGTTCCTTCCCCATCTAGCCTACCTTATCTTCGAGGCATCTTCGCGGCGCTTGGTTGATTCCTACGAACCTACAGATTTCTGCTTCTGTCAACTCCTGCGATGCCGCGGAGATAAGGTAGGCTAAACCGGGAGAGACCACTAGTCTCCTGCTGAAACAGTTAAAAGTCCGTACGAATGGTCAATAAAGTCGCTTGTACGGACATTTAACTGGTCTCTGCCGGTCAAGTTACGGCACCGGGATTTTAAAAGTCTGTAAGAGCAACTCTATTGGTGGCCAGCAGGGGGCTCGTCTGCCATCAACTCCTGGCGCCAGAGCTGCTGCATCGTCCGTACCACGTTAACCCCTTATTAACCCCTTTTATACAAAACAAGGAAAAAACAAACATGTAGAATGTCCACGAATATTCGCCCGAAGAGAAGATAAGGCGAATATTCGCAGAATACAAAGATTTTTCTTCACGAAGACGAACACGAAGACCTCCCTGGTGCCAAAGTCTACTGAAGACTGTATCTCTAGAAGGATATAGATATGTTGGAGAAAGTTCAGAGAAGGGCTACTAAAATGGTTCATGGATTACAGGATGAAACTTACCAAAAAAGGTTAAAGGATCTTAACATATATAGCCTGGAAGAAAGACATGGACATATTCTTAAGCTAGAGGGACAAAGGTTTTTAAAGTAACATCAGGAAATATTACTTTACTAAAAGGGTAGTGGATGCATGGTATAGCCTTCCAACAGGAGTGGTAGATGTTAATACAGTGAAGGTGTTTAAGCATGCATGGGATAGACATAAGGCTAAGCTAGATATACGATAAGGTCAGGGAGTTTTCAGAGGTTGGGGAGACTGGATGGACCAAATAGTTCTTATATGCCGTCACTTGCTATGTTTCTTGTAGTGTCAAGCTACTTTAGTGTAGCTGCTTGCTACTATGATAATGTTGGTGGGAAAAAAGTAACTGCATGCTGGCAGCTTACCTTTTACTATACGAAACTGTTATTTTTAAAGGGTTCAGCTGATTTCAAAAGCTTTCTAAGAGTTTTCTATTTCTGTGGTGTTTTTTGAGCATGCAAGTTGAACACAAGTT
This sequence comes from Spea multiplicata, assembly GCA_009364415.1. NCBI lineage: Eukaryota > Metazoa > Chordata > Amphibia > Anura > Pelobatidae > Spea > Spea multiplicata. The sequence goes on from VKOC01017029.1 coordinate 4,488, forward strand.
GATTGCTATGGCAATAAATACACTTTTTCAAAATTTGTATACACAGATGAGATTTTTACTTAACTGCAAACATTTTACATCACTGTATTATATTTTGTATAAATACATTATAACGAATAGCACTTGGCATAACCCAGTGATGCATAGCTCATTTGGTTAACTACTGTTTTATTCACATTAAATATATTTTAGAAAGAAGTTTAATTATATTGGAACTCTTTTCCAACAACAAAATGAATGCAAAAGTAAACAAATTAAGCCTCCTTTTGTAAATTTTCAAATTCTAGAGAAGCACAATTTTTTGCCAATTTGTACTCACACAATGTTCTTAGACTGTTTTTTTGTTAAGTTGCTAGGAACTACTTTGGCTGCATTTGGGCATGTTATAAATTAGCAACACGGATATTTGCAGAATGACAATTTCCAGCAACAGTCTTTTTTGAATACTTGGAAGCGACAGTTTTAGTTCTTGTGTAAACTGGTTGACATTTGTTTTGTTACAAAATCATTTTATAGAAAATATAAAGCTATGTGGGCTTTGCAACCATTATACTGTGTTTAATAATAATACTGCTATGTGTATATGGGCCCATTCTCTTATTTTAAAGAAATAAATACTAGTTATATGGGAGCCTATTTCTACAAATGATGATTGTGTTGAATATGTTAATAATCCAGGAACATTTTAGAATCTCTGCTTGTTTGAAGAATTTTGAGTTGTGATAAAACTAAATATCCATTAACTGTTATGCTATGTAGCCAAACTGGGGAATAATACATCTTTATTAAGGACATCCACATCTAAGCAGTCTCGATAATGTCAGAAAGGTGGCTACGTTGCCAGTATACATACACTATATTGGCAAAACACACCTCCAAGATGACCACTGACCCTTACACCAACAAGGACTTTTATGATGATATTGCATTCTAAATAAATAGACATTAATATGTATTTGGCCCCCCTTTGCAGCTATAACAGCTTCCAGTGTTTCTGCGGGAAGTTCCAGAGAAGAAGGTCAAGCTCACAATCTCCGTTCCAGTTTATCCCGAAAGCGTTTGTTGGGGTTGAGGTCAGGGTTCTGTGTGAGTGAATCAAGTTCTTCCTCACCAAAATGATCCAGCCATGTCTTTATAAAGCATAGCATTGTCCAAGATGTCTTGGTATGTCCCCTTCAGCATACCAAGACATCTAAATAACAGATAACAGGTAGAAGAAGCCAAAACATCAGGGAGGGGGATGGTCTCGATGGTTATGGCTGTGATTCAGCAATCTGTAGGGTTTTTCTTTACTTGTTTCACTCTAGCCAATGAGCATTTACAAGGGGAAGGGACAAGCATTTTATACACTATATGGACAAAAGTATTGGGAAACTTGACAAATACACCAACAGGGACTTTTATGACATGGCATTCTAAATACATAGACATTAATATGTAGTTGGAGGCTTTCCACAAGATTTTGAAGTGTTTCTGTTGGATTTTTTGCCCATTCATCCAGTAGAGCATTTGTGAGGTCAGGTACTGATTTTGGACGAGAAGGCCTGGCTCGCAATCTCTGTTCCAGTTCATCCCGAAGGTGTTGGGGTCCAGGCTCTGTGTAGGCCAGTCTAGTTCTTCCACACCAAACCCATATAGTGGTAAAAACACAACCACCTCGCATGTAAATTGTGCCTGTATTGTACAATGAAAGACACCACTTTACAACACAATTCAAAAGTGAGCCAAATATCTTAAGTTTACCCATAAATATATAATCACAAACTGCATACTGTTTTTATAAGATAAATACATTTAGAAACATGAATAGGATTTATATATACAGTATCTCACAAACGTGAGTACACCCCTCACATTTTTGTAAATATTTTATTATATCTTTTCATGTGACAACGCTGAAGAAATGACACTCTGTTACAATGTTGCTGTTCCCTTAGAAATAACTCAACACACAGCCATTAATGTGTAAACCTTGGCAACAAAAGTGAGTATACCCCTAAGTGGAAATGTCTAAATTGGACCCAATTAGCCATTTCCCCTCCCGGGTGTCATGTGACTTGTTAGTGTTACAAGGTCTCAGGTGTGAATGGGGAGCAGGTGTGTTAAATTTGGTGTTATCGCTCTCACACTCTTCTCGTACTGGTCACCGGAAGTTCAACATGGCACCTCATGGCAAAGAACGCTATGAGTGTACTCACTGTTGTTGCCAAGGTTTAGACATTAATGGCTGTTGAGTTATTTTGAGGGGACAGGGAATTGACACTGTTATATAGGCTGTACACTCACTACTTTAAATTGTAGCAGAGTGTCATTTCTTTGTAAAACGCTACTGAATCTTGCTCTATATAAATAAAAGTAATCTATAACTAAATAAATAAGAACCTCTACCAAAAAATAATACACCTTGTTCTCCCACATGTTATTGTAATTTTTTTCTTTAAAAGTTTTATATAGCGCCATCATATTCCCTAGCGCTGTATAATGGGTAGACGGGACATAACAAGTAGTATATATAACCATACCTGGGAACTTCTGGGCAGGCAGCAGGGCGTGTTAAGACCCCGCTCCCGTGACCCGGAGGATTCGGGTCTTGACCTGGAGAACAGTGCATCACCCGGCAATCTCCGGGTCAAACCTGGAGAGTTCCCAGGTATGAATATAACAGAATAATTTGACTTGCAGAAATGACTGTTCAAATGAGTTTACAATCTAAAGATATACATTTGTATTTCTTAATCCTTGTATGTGTAATAGCTTATCAGCTTATCATCATTATGACAGAATATGTTTTGCGAAATAACTTAAGGAATATTGAACATAAATTACCTCTTTTCCCAGCAGAATCTTTTGTGGTCTCGTTTTGTTGTACTGACTTTATTAAATCTCTTTTAATGCATATGTTACTTCTGCCACCTTCTGGCTAAATCGCAAAATTGCATTTTATTTTTACAAGTATACACTCACTTACCACTTTATTAGGTACACCTGTTCAATTGCTTCTTAACACAAATAGATAATCAACCAATCACGTGGCAGCAACTCAATGCATTTTGGCATGTAGACGTGGTCAAGACAACTTGCTTCAGTTCAAACTGAGCATCAGAATGGGGAAGAAAGGGGATTTAAGTGACTTTAAACGTGGCATGGTTGTTGGTCTGAGTATACTGGTCTGAGTATTTCAGAAACTGCTGATCTACTGGGATTTTCACGCACAAGCATCTCTAGGGTTTACAGAGAATTGCCAGAAAAAGAGAACATATACAGTGAGTGGATATGGGCTACACTCCTGTCAGCCAAAAGCAGGAAACTGAGGCTACACAGGCTCACAAAAATTGGACAATGGAAGACTGGAAGAATGTTGCCTGGTCTGATGAGTCTCGATTCCAGCTGTGACATTCAGATGGCAGGGTCAGACTTTGGCATAAACAACATGATAGCATGGATCCATCCATGTATCAACGCTTCAGGCTGCTGGTGGTGGTGCAATTGTGTGGGGAACATTTTCTTGGAACACTTTTGAGCATTGTTTAAACTTGACAGCCTACCTGAGTATTGTTGCTGACCATGTCTGTCCCTTTATGACCACAGTGTACCCATCTTCTGTTGGCTACTTCCAGCAGGATAATGCACCATGTCACAAAGCTCACATCATCTCAAACTGGTTTCTTGAAGATGACAATGAGTTCACTGTACTCAAATGGCCTCCATCTCAATCCAATAGAGCACCTTTGGGATGCGGTGGAACGGAAGATTCGCATCATGGATTTGAAGCTGACAAATCTGCAGCAACTGCCTGATGCCATCATGTCCACAATCTCTGAGGAATTTTTCCAGCACCTTGTAGAAAGTATGCCATGAAGAATGAAGGCAGGTCTGAAGGCAAAAGGGGGTCCAACCTGCTACTAGAAAGGTGTACCTAATAAAGTGGCCAGTGAGTGTATATTGACAATGATAATGACAATTGGTCAAGAGAAGGTTGGCACCTTTTGGCCAGGGGGATGAGAATAGCTAAGTCACTCCCCCGTCACATCGCTCTATGTCAGCCCCATCTAATGATTATTTGCACACACATTATTATAAAATAATGGAAACATGGAAGGCCCAAACTCCTGTCCTATCCTATGCTTTCCCTTAGCACGCATCCAGTTGTTGAGAAGGGTGGTTAAAAGTAAAATAAAAACCCTTGTAGAGCTACTTCCCACTCCCTGCCCACTGAAGCCTCTTTGGAGAGGCAAAGACACCATAGAAAACCCTGCAACCTCTTGTCTCTAAGTCTCCCAGCTAAAGAGGGTGACATCCATCCACAGTCCACCCCCTTGGCACTCAAAGAATGCAACTGTGAGGGGCTCATCCAGCATTGTCAAACAATATTCTTGCCTCCTCATCTTTGGCCCAGGGAAAGCATGGATGAGAACTCCATGTTTTTTTCCCTGAATATTTAAATGTGTATTTACTTTTAACTTTTTCCATTTTGACTATTTTCTTTAAACGTGTCCATCAATGCTAAACCTTTAATAATTTCATAGGCATGCATTAAAATACACTATGAACTCTACACTAGTGACATATACATACAATGTTTATTGATTTTCCAAGTAAAGCGCCTAAAGCTCAATAAGCAGTTAAAATGATGGCGCAATACAGGATTTAAGAAGAATATGTGTACATATGTGATTTTCATTCTGAAATAAGGACACTTCAGAATTATATACTTTTTCATAACATTATGGTAAGAATTTGGGTCCGCAATAAATAATAAGTGCCAAAAACCTACCACTAGATGGAGGTGTTTGTATTATCTGGTTTAAAATGACTGCCATCCTGCAGTGAACTCAAAGCATTTCATCGTGCTGCACATGACATGCTATTAAATATTCCATATAATTATTATACTCTTTTCATAGCCCATATAATTTTCAAAAACCACCCCAAAAACATCTTTCTCTTTTAAGATTTACTGAAAATAAACCATGGTAAAATAATAAAACTACTTAAGCATTCAAATTCCTCACAGTGGTAGAATAATGTGATACAGTATAAAGTTGTTAATAAAAACTTGTAGATATGTACGCCGGATAAGTTAATCTTGAAGTTACTGGACGATGTAATGTGGACAGTGCAGAACACTGAATGGTGAGGAAACCTTGGAACATTGGTGAGGAACATTGGTGAGGAAACTATATGCTGGTCAAAGGCAGTCACTGGAGGGGATCCGGGACCCAGGAGAACCTTACCCCCAACCGTGCAATTCCTGCGAGGCAAGCATTGAGAATTTTTACCTGGCGCCTGGTAATATTTGTCATTTGCGCAGCATGTTGGGATATACTTCACAGTTACTGTCACATGGTCCTAGTAACAAATGTGAGAAAATGCTAAAGTGCTTCTTTTCCAGCTCTATGCCACAAACAGGTACATGTGGGAATGCGGGTCCCATTTTTACATATCCAAAGGACGGCTCTGTACAGAACTTTACATAAACCCCTTTACTCCCAATAATGCTAGGACCCAGACTGTGTCTCAATCAGGGACCACGATCACGTGGATAACCAACTAATTTCCAGATAACCCAATGGGGTAACCAGGAATAATATTTAGGGGGCTACACAGGTAGCACGCTCAAATGCTATGCTATTTTTAACTTTCAGGGGCATTAGAGAGTTTCTACTTTATTACCGTTTTGGAAAGCAGCCACAAGTAGGATGGGCATTTGAACAAGGATGAGGAATGCCCCAATCTCAATGTACTGGATGTACGTGTGCAGCCAGGAAGTGCTTCCGAAAGACAATCTATCAAAAGGCTGCAACTGGACAGAGCAGCATCTGTTGCCCCCTTCTCTCTTCCTTTTTGTACTCTTACTTTTTCTTTTCTCTTTTCAGTCACCCTCTTAACCCTTTAAGGACTGGTGTTTATATTCCTTTTCTGCAGCCCAGACCTCAAAGGGGAACTGTTGCCATGGCAGCTAATTTGTTTAAAAAAATAATTAATTAAAAGCTTATTATTTTTGCACTCCAAAGCCATCTGCAATATAACAATAGGGGTTCAATTCTATAATTGCCCAATAAAAATATGTTTTGTTACATCAAACATATCATTTGGTAAAAGAATGATTCAGTAAAACCATTCGGTTTAAGTCATCAGTCAATTCTTACCTGCGATACAGCTGAGATGCAGCAAAGGCCTGTAAGTTTATCATGTAAACCAGTCACATCAAATAGAATTATATAATGCTTGTCACAATGAGCAATTTGATTTTAACCAATCATAGCACATTAGTTTTGCAAATCTAAATCCATAATTATTGAATTGAGGTGTTTAAGCCACACCAATTGCTAACAGGTATATAAAATCAAGTACATAGGCAGCCATCGCCATAGACAAACATTGGCAGTAGAATGGGTCGTACTTAAGAGCTCAGTGACTTTAACCATGGCAGTGTCATAAGATGCCAGCTTTGCCACAAGGCAGTTTGTGAAAAGTCTGCCCTGGTAGATCTGTCCCGAAGAGCAGTCGAGTGCTGAAGAGAATATTGTTCAGTGTAAATATTATCTGCACTTTTTAACATCACTCATTAAAAACTTGCAAACTGCCTTTGGAAGTAACATCAGCACAAGCACTGTTTGTCAGGAGCTTCATGAAATGGGTGTCCATGGCTGAGCAGCTTCACAAAAGCCAAAGATCACTATGTTCAATAGCATGCACATCGCCACTAGACTCTGGAGCAGGGGGAAACTGGAAATGTGGAGTGATCAATCAAGCTTCCCCATCTGAAAGTCTGATGGATGAATCTGGGTTTGGCGGGTGCCAGGAGAACGCTACCTAATAGAATGCATAATGCCTACTGCAAACTTCGTCGGAAGAAGGATAATTGTCTAGGTCTGTTTTTCAGGGTTTGGGCTAGGCCCCTTAGTTCCAGTAAAGGGCAATGTTAATGTTGTAGACAATTTGGACAATGCTATGATTCAAACTTTGTGTGATATTTATATTCCAGCATGACTGTAATTCAGTGCAGTTTAGTGTGGAAGGACTAAACTGGCCGCACAGAGCCTTCACCTCAACCTCATTGAACACCTTTGGGATGAACTGGAAAGGAGACCAAGAGACAGGCCTTCTCATCCAAAATCAGTTTCCTGACCTCACAAATGCTTTACTGGATGAAAGGGTAAAAGCAGAACCAAGCCTTTGGCAAAAGGAAGTATAATCATGGGTTTATTAAATGGACAAAAATATAGGATCTATGACAGATCTGCTTTAACCCCTTATATTTTTCATTTGGGGGACTAAATCAGTGTCAACAAGTCTTCATCTAACTTCACTTGCCTTGAGTTTGGAAACATGTTTTATACACCATGGATTTTTTTTAATCCATCTTTTGTATTTACAGGCACTTTTTGCAAGCTTAATAGTGCTCGCAAATTCCAAAACTGCCCCTCAAAAGTACAGGATTCTGAAAAGCATGCAACCTTAGCTATTGTACAGTGATTATTCTACCACGTTTTATGCTCCCATTGATCAGTAAAATTGTCATCATTTTTCATTCAACTTTGGTTAGAATTTCTTCCATGTGATAGATGCCCCTTCTGAACAGCAACTTTTTGTTCAGCAACTACTTACCGCAATACTCCATATAAATGTGTTTTTATGTCTTACCAGCAAGTACCAGAACTCTCCTTTCCACTTAAGTATAAAATACTCTTTTTGGTATACCTTATTGGATAATACAGGGGTTTCTCAAGATTTTGTTATTCTTATTAGGAGGATATGGGATGTTTAGAACCTGTTTTACTTGTAATCATCACTGAGGTCCATTTAAATATTCATTTTTAGTTTTTTATATTGTTTTCCCCCATTTGGAGATGGGAACTCATTTCTCCTATCTTTCATCTATCCATTTATTTGCTTCTACCAGTGCCTACCTTACATTCTTATTTACTATGTCCCTTTCCATCTGAGCACCAAGGTATCACATTGTCACTGGATTCCTGAAAATCCTGAAAAGGTTTAACCCATTGAGTGCCAGATATATCTGCATTCTTGGGATACTCAAAGGGTTATAGGTGGGTCCATTGTACAGGGAAGTACACACCAGGGGTTGTTGCTTATAAGGGGGTGGTTTGGGTCGTTGATCTTTCTCAATTGATTTAATGATTCTTTTTCCTGCATGGATCCTTCCTCCTGGGCGCCCAGCAGCAGACTCCCTATCACAGCACACAAATGCAGAGCGTGAGGCTGTAGATATATGCTCTGCTTTGTCAGGCTCACAATAAGCTCTGTCAGCCTATCACAGCAGGTTTCATCCAGCTTCCATGTGAGTCAGTCTGTGTTGCGCAGAATGGAAGCAGGAAGCTGACAGTTTGTGGCATAAGGAGGGAACAGCTATTATGTTTGGGGGCATAGCCCCCATGTCCCAACATGCTCTTGTGTAATACAAAAAAGCCACTTGGGGCTTTACGCAGATATTTGATTGAATTACAAAATGTGTATGTATATGTATATCAATTAAACTGATGTTTCCTTTTCTAAAATACAGGGGATATACAAAGAAAAATCATATCAGAACTTTTTCCACCTTTAATCAGACCTACAACTTGAACAAATGCAAAACAAACTGAAATCTTTCAGGGAAAAAAAACAAGAACCTCACAAAGACCTGGTTGCATAAATGTGCACACCCTCTTATAACTGGGGCTGTGGCTGTGTTCAGAATTAACCAATCACATTCAAACTTATGTTAAATAGAACACCTGCCATCATTTTAGATGTCTCTGATTAATCACATATAAAGTTCAGCTGTTCTAGTAGTATTTACCTGACATTTGCTTAGTTGCATCTCAGAACAGAGAGCTTCCAAAGCATCAGAGGGATCTCATTGTTGAAAGATATCAGTCAGGAGAAGGGTACAAATGAATTTCCAAACCATTACATATACCATCGAACTCAATGAAGGCTGTCATTATCAAGTGGAAAAATATGGCACAACAGAGACATTACCAAGAACTGGACGTCCCTCCAAAATTGATGACAAGACAAGAAGAAAACTGGTCAGGGAGACTTACAAGAGGTCTACTGCAACATTAAAGGCACTGCAAGAATTTCTGGCAAGTACTGGCTGTGTGTTACATATGACAACAGTCATATGAATGGGCTATGGGGTAGGGTGGCAAGACGGAAGCATTTTCTTACAAAGAAAAACATCCAAGCCTGGCTGAAGTTTGCAAAAACAAACATCAAGTCCCCCAAAAGCACGTGGGAAAATATGTTATGGCCTGATGAAACCAAGGTTGAACCTTTTGGCCATAATTCCAAAAGGTATGTTTGGCACAAAAACACTGCACATCGCCCAAAGAACACCATACCCACAGTGAAGCATGGTGGTGGCAACAAAATGCTTTGGAGATGTTCCTCTTCAGCTGGAACCCGGGGCCTTAGTCAGGGTGGAGGGAATTATGAACAGTTCCAAATGCCAGGCAATTTTGGGGCAAAACCTTCAGGCATCCGCTTGGAAGCTGCAGATGAAGTGGAAGTTCACCTTTCAGCACCAACAACCCAAAGCATACATCCAAATCCACAAAAGCATGGCTTCACCAGAAGAAGCCCAAACCTGAATCCAATTGAACATCTGCAGGGTGATCTGAAGAGGGCTGTGCACAGGAGATGTCCTCGCAATCTGACTTGAAGCGCTTTTGCAAAGAAGAGTGGGCAAATATTGCCACATCAAGATGTGCCATGCAAATAGACTCCTACCCAAAAAGACTGATTGCTGTAATAAAATCAAGAGGTGCTTCAACAAAGTATTAGTTTAAGGGTATGCACACTTATGCAGCCAGGTTTTTTCCTCCTAAAAGATTTCAGTTTGTTTTGCAATTGAATTATTCGTGTTATAGGTCACATTAAAGGTGGAAAAAGTTCTTACGTGATTTATCTTTGTCTCATTCGTTAACATCACAAGAACCTGGCATTTTAACAGGGGTGTGTAGACTTTTTATATCCACTGTACTTGCATTCACTGTACAATGCTGTTGAGTGTCATGCTCAGATTTCCGAGAACCTGTTTTCTTATATAAACTTATATGTTTACTGAACCCAACCTCTATCCATAAGTGCCATTGGCACAGCAGCCTGTCGGAAAGGCCATCCTGCTATATCACAGAGGAGGCAGAGCCATGGAAACTCTTTTCATAGCACAGACTGGCCAAGGGGGTATGATTGTTCCTTAATGTACATGTTAAAATGAGCAATGTTTCCACCACTAACTTTAATAATAAAATTATATTAATATAATAAAAATCCAATATCAAAATGCTATAATAACAACTGCATATACGGTGCCCACGTAAATCTGGAAAAGGTCCATGGCATGGTCAAAGTTTACAAATTATGGCATCACGTAAGCAAAAGTGGAGCTGATATCCAGAATGGGGATGTGAAAAGCACTTTTGCAAGAAGTTTAGTTTCTTCTCACTGACATGCCTATGTATTAAGAAAGAATGACATTGGAATGTTTGCTTCCAACAATAGATAAGTGGGCAAAATACAGTATAGTGGAGAGTTAAATCTGCAAAATATAGTTAAAAATGTAACTACACATCAAATGACACCAACTCAGCAGGCCTGGGCCGTCATAATGTTACGAGCGCCGCCGCCACGGTTCGCTCTCCGGCTGCTCACGCCGGCTCGCCGGCGCCGCGCAACCCACCTCCGTCCCACACGCGGGTTGCCGACGGGTTACGCGCGCCGCTGCGGCACTTACCTCGGCCGCACACGCTGGGTCCCCCGACGTCTCCACCTCCGGTCCTGCCTCTTCGGGCGCATGCACCCGCTCACACTCCAGGCGAGTGGCCGCGCGCACATGCCGGGAACACGGCGGTAGAGCGCCATCTAGTGGTGGGACCAGCAAACGCACCTGATTTCAATTTGGGGCGCGACGCGCTCTACGGCGCGGCTGATGACGTGAGTGTTTCCTTTTTCTATTTTAGCCTCATTTGTTTGCCTTGTCTTTGCCCGTTCTAAACGTTCTTTAGCGTTGGGTGTGCTATATTTCTGATTGAATTCTGCCTTGTGTACCGACCTCTTGCCTGTTTAAACGACCACGATTCTTCTCTGCCTGCCTACGAACCCGGACCTGTTTACCGTTTTGCACCTGATCTACCTGCCCTGACCTCGGATTGTTGTTGACCTTGCTGCCTGCTTTTGCCCTCGACCTCGGACTGTGTTCTGGACTTTCTTTAGCCGTGCTTACCTGCATTGTTGGATCCCTCGTCTACCTGACCGTAAGACATAATAATTACTTATATTAGTGAGATTAAATGTTTCACTGCGCCACAACCCAAAGTTCAGTGAACCAACGCCAAAACAGGTTGTTTTTTGCCTATGACCAGCAAATTATTGGCTTACCAGGCATAATAACAGAGGCCCAACTATAGCAGCTATTGACTGCCAATCCTTGCGAGACTGTTTTGCTATTACATGTCCAATTTAATTTTTCTTTATGTTCCCCTTTAAACTGCCTCTGTCTCAGCCATGACCCGCAGGCTATATTTAAAAACATTTCCACGATCCTCACCTAGTTCACAGTCTGGTGAAGGGAAAGGTTTAGTCCAAATAGAGCTTGAGGGCCACAGTTGTTTTTAGCTTCAGGTAACAAATATAGTATATGTACAGGTTGAACGAAAGACAAATAACTGCCTTGGAATTTTACACGGAGGAAGAAACAGACTAATCCTGTATGAAATGGTTATGTCTTATGATCAATAAGCCATTACTGACTTAGCACACAAACTTGCATATAACTATTTTAGTTTAGTCTAGCCATCCACAATTATTGTAATTATGAAAAATACTATGATATATTATATGAATATATAAAATGATTCCTGAATCACTCATTGCAATACTCATAATACTCACTGGTGAAACATCAGTTTATAAACAAAAACTGTTTTTTTTGCTCATTCTGTGATTTTTCAAGGTATTTCTTTAGAGAAGGCAATTCAGTTTTGAATAGAAAAGAATCCCTCTGGAGGATAAAAGCTACGAAGCTCTGATCAATACAATGTGGGTGGTTGCTATTGAACAAGAGAAGTCATTTCCACAAACACAACACAAACTGTAATGCATTTGAAAGCAGACAATAGTGTAAACAACATCAGATATCAATAGTTCTGATTAAAAGGCTAATGCGTAGTAGAATAGGCAACTAAATCCCTGATTGTTCTACCATGATTTGTTTTTGTACAGTATTTATCAGTAATTGCATAATTGAACAAGTCAAAATAAAAGAACGCACAACTATATTTCTCCTGGTCTATATAATTGAACATCAGTTTGTACAAGCGTTACCACTTCAGTCAAATACAAAATACGGGACATTACATCCAAGAGAGATGCTAAGCTATTGAAATTGTGAGTTATGTTTAAGGTTTAAACAACCTGAGTTAAACCCTGGTATCTCCTAATTCTCCATTTTTTTTTGCCAATTTTGCTACAAATACTGTTTATCAATCAAATGGCTCTTTTTCATGACTCTGTGTATGTGTGGGTCCCCTTAAATTAGGATTGCAGTTGCTAAAACACACATTTAGGACTTAAATGTTCCGTTGCTTCTCACAGCCTTACTTTAGATCTGTTCAGCATAAAATTTCAGGACACACGTAAACAAAGGTAGATATATTAGAGAAGCATCTGTTAGAAAAGAAAGTGATGAACTCAATGATTGAACTGTACACACGTATCAGAGAAATTACTACAGTATAGGCAGAGGGATAAACAACATTAAGTACTTGAACCTACTACTATAAGTAGCAATATTGTCTTTGGAACCTAGCTATATCTGTCAGCAGTTGCTCTCTGTGTCTGACCTCAATAAATCTTCATAGCTAATTTTCCAAGCATCTAATTTATACTCCAAAGATTGCTCCATTTTCATGCAGTTGTCATTGCTGAACTTGTATAAAGACAGTAGTCAGATAAAACCATTGTGTTGTTAATTATGGTCATTTTTATACATTTACCAGTTACAACATTGCTGGTTGCATATAATCCCCAGTGTGTTAAATTTGTCAGCTCTCTATGTTGTCTATTGACTGACAGCTGAGTTGGTTTAAGATTAGCACAAGCATACAATTTTGGCGATTTACTAACAATTTTGCAGGTTCGGGCCATGGATGTTACCAGGTTTATACCTTAAAAACTTTTTAGGCACTAGAGGCTCCCTTGAAGTTGTGCACCTGAGTCCAGTTGTACAGAAACTAGCTGAGTATTTGCAGTCTCACTGAACATCTATCGGTGCACAACAAGTTATTGCTGAGTTTTTAAAATTATAGTAGTATATTATCTGGGCACATTGCAGATTTTCCTAACTAGACAAGTACATTCCAGAACTATCTTGTAGAGTCCTGTGTACATCTGCATTAAGCATAACTTGCAGTAAAGGCATAAAAGGTTATGTGGGATGCTACAATACTGGATATTTAAGAAACCGCATCTCTTTTTCATTCAGGAAGAAACATTTGGTCCAGGAATGTCAGGCAAGTCACACCATCCTATACTGAGAGCCCCCTAGAGCCTCTAAACAATACAATGATGCTGTACATCAATATCCTTTCAGATTTGCTTACCAGTTGTAGTGCTTTAGTAGTTATTGTTTCTTAAAAAAAATATGTTTCTATAGGGTGTATATACTGTAAAATAATTGTTATGTTGACATTTTAGGTTAACATGCTACATAATTTAAGTATTGAAAAGATATTATTGCACAGTCCTCCGTGGCATACTTTCTACAAGATGCTGGAAAAAATCCTCAAAGATTTTGGTCCACATGGACGTGATGGCATCAGACAGTTGCTGCAGATTAGTCGGCTGCACATCCATGATGTGAATCTCCCGTTCCATCAGATCCCAAAGGTGCTGTGTTGGATTGAGATCTGGTGACTGTGGAGGCAATTGGAGTACAGTGAACTAATTGTCATGTTCAAGGAACCAGTTTGAGATGATGTGAGCTTTTTGAAAGTAGCCAAGGGATGTACATGGTCGGCAACAATACTTAGGTAGGCTGTCACATTTAAACAATGCTCAATTGGTACTAAGGGGCTCAAAGTGTGCCAAGAAAATGTCCCCCACACCATTACACCACCAGCCTGAACCGTTGGCAGGACGGATCCATGCTTTCATGTAGTTTACAGGAGTGGCACCCAGTGTTGTCTTCTGCTGCTGTGGCCCATCTGCTTCAAAGTTTGATATGTTGTGTGTGCAGAGTATTCTGCATACCTTGGTTATAATGAATGGTTATTTCTGTTACTGTTGCCTTTCTGTCATCTCAAACCAGTCTGCCCATTCTCCTCTGACATCAACAAGGCATTTTCATCCACACAACTGCCGCACACTGGATATTTTCTCTTTTTTGGACCATTCTCTGTAAACCCTAGAGGTGGTTGTGCATGTAGAACCCAGTAGATCAGCAGTTTCTGAAATACTTAGACCAGTCCGTTTGGCACCAACAACCATGTCACGTTCACTTAAATCCCCTTTCTTCCCCATTATGATGCTCGGTTTGCATTTGCCAAAATGCACTGAGTTGCTGCCATGTGATTGGCTGATTAGCTATTTGTGTTATATAGTATATATATATATTATATATACAATATATACATATATATATTTATATACTACCATTCAAACATTTGGGGTCACTTAGGAATGTCCTTGTTTTTGAAAGAAAAGCAGATTTCGTCCAGTAAAATAACATCATATGGATCAGGGATACAGTATATACATTGCTAATGTTGTATTGTGTTGCTATTGTAGCTGGAAACGGGTGATTTCTAATGGAGTGCTTTCATAGGCGTACAGAGGGCCTTTATTAGCAGCCATCACTCTGGGTTCCAATGGCACGTTGTGTTTGCTAATCCAAGTTTAAGTTTAAAAGTCTAATTGATCAATAGAAAACCCTTTTGCAATTATGTTACAGCTAGAAATGTGCTTGTTTTTCACAAAAACAGCTAAACGACCCCAAACTTTTTAACGGTAGTGATAAATATATTCATTTTATTTTTTTAAATATCCATGTTAAGGAAGATAATTCACTTCCTATGTCTGTATATAATTTTCACAGTAGTTCAGTTGACTCTTGTATCCATCCCATGTTAAGACTCAACAGAAATGTTCTATTCACATCTGCAAGTATCTGTGTCCGCGTTAGCTGTACACAACGTATTAAGAAGCAATCAAAGGAGACCAGTGGTGCTCCTCTGTCCTCATTGGCTAATTGGGGTTAAGCCGTGCAAAGGCTTTAGATCTAATTTGCTAATCAGGGAATGTATACCCCTTGTTGTTAGGCGCTTTTTTCCCTAGAAATCCTTTCCTATTTGGGAATAGTGAAGAGGAATGCATTCCACACACTTGTCTACCTCTTCAGATGCAAAACAAGTGGACATATGGCTCATCTCCATCTTTGGGGGTGGTTCTTTCTAAAGTCCTCCCAAAGATTCAGATTGTATGACAAATCACGTTCTAGACTATCACAACCAGAAAGGCTTGAAACATTTGCATCATTACCCCCAGACAACAGCTTTATTAGGCTGAATAGGAGGTTTGCAGCCAGGCTTGCTCAGGCACTGACCTCTACTTCTCAATTTCCCTATTGTTTGTGTATTGCAAGTTATTGCTATCTAAACCATATGGTTCCTTTTTGGAATTCCAAAAAGCTCATTCTAGCAAAAAACTAGAATTTCTACTGCTACCAAAACTGTTTATTTAGAAGTATATATATATAGCATATTAAGAGGTTTTTTTAGACGTAATGTTTAAATCAATATTCCAGAAAATAAATGCCGGTTTAAAATAACAACAAACCAGGGTCATGATTGCTTATTGTATGACCAACTGTTATGTGCCATATTTTATTTTATCTTTTATCTTCTATTTATTTTGTGCCAATAATTCACAGAATATATATATATATATATATATATATATATATATATATATAAACATTATTCAACACGTTACTTTATTTCATTACCAAGCGTATACAAGTCACATATAGTAAAGGATAGAAAAAGTTTTCTAAAAACTATCATTAAAAATACATTATACATTTCATAACTGCATATGAACCTTTTTTGTATATTTAGGATACTTGTACAAGAATAAACAAAAAAATATGACGTGCGTGCCAAATCTGCCCTAGAACATTTGTTGTCAATTAAATAATAATTAACGTGTATGTATATAATAATTGTATTTTGTAGCATTTTTTAAATGTATTTTATAGTAGGCAATACACCATTATATATCACGTATGATGTGTGCGAGTTCAGCCTGAAGTGCTGGCTTTTAAATTGATAGTTGACACCAGAATAATAAAGAGTCAAAAGACACCGAGTATTGCAGGTTGAACAACATTCAAAGATAAAGATGGTAAGGTGCAAAAAACCCCACAAATCTCTTTTGTCTGTTAAGACCCTCGTTTGCTCAGAACTTCCCATGCTTTTTAAAAGCAGACTAAATGAAAGCATAGATTGTACGGACCTAATGTCTGAGCAGCTACAAAGAGACTGGTTTCCATAGCTGTTGTACGCATGAACTTTCTGTTTTGCCTTTTACTTCAGCTAAGAAAAAGTGCAGTCCTTAGAGTGTGGAGAGCCTTATTGTTATACAATTGAAGCAATGAAGTAAGGAATTAATTTTAATTTACAAGTAATGGTCCTATTCCTCCTCGGTTGATTTTTTTTTCTTTTAGAGTCAGTAACAATATATAAAAGATAAAGAAAAAAAAAACACTTTTTTTTGTTTTTCTCTATTCTAGGTTAGAGAGGGAAAGGATTATGCTAAGGATTAACATTTTAAACTCTGCCAGACTTTCTGACTCAAAGATCAGTAATCGTATTACTGTCCTAGGATTATTGGTTTACCACATACAAAACTGAATTTAAAATCAAATTAAGGAAAGTTGCCTCTTCTCCCGTCTTAGTTGCCAACACAAGCATTTATTTTTCAGCACACTGTTCATTTCTACAATAAAAAAAAAGGGCAGGCAATAGTGAGATCTTTATGTTCTTTTGTGCGTTCAAAGGCTGCTCCTAATTCCTGGTAATTTATCCCATATTAAAAGTTCTTTAAGTAAGAATGAACAAGAACCAAGCACCTGTTATGCAAATGTGTCCAAATCCAGCCCAGTTTTCTATAGAGAGTAGAAATGTGTATTCAGCCCGGTACAAATGTAGGGGAATAGCTAGCTTGCTTATATGGGAGCTGTGAGCTGAGTTTTAAAAGATTACCCCCGGACCATAAAGAAATGCTGATATTTTAATGAATCCTAAAACACCAGAGGGGGTTGTTGTCACTGAGAGGCATTTATAATCATTAAATGTTTTGTCTCTCTGCACTTGGAATGTGGCAAAAGACACAGGTCATAAACACATCAACTGTTTTACGTGGCCATTGCTTTATTGAACAAAGAGTTGAATTAGCTTGATTACTAAATGTGTTTTCCCATCTTATTAAAAACGCGGGCAATTGGTCATCCTTGCGTTTATTCACATGAGTTTATCAGTATAATATTGTTGGGTGGGTTTAGTTCAGATATATATATATATAAATATCTATTCATTTTGTAGTGAGTTTAATTCAATAAAGATACAGATGCATTTTTGGTCCTAATTCAAAAATTCTAATAGAATTATGATCTACATACAAGAAAAGAGTCCTTTAAAAGAAAGTGTCGTAGGGTTTTTTGCCTAATAAGGATTAGTTGTTCTAACTTTTTCATTTTCTCACGTGTCTCCATATAGAACTGCAATCCTATCTCGTGAACTTTTAATCCCATAACAGGTTTCCTAGGAAAGTCATCTGAACTGAAGAACGTGTACCATGGCTAAAGGCATCAGACCAGACTGAAAGGAGGTCTCCTGTTAAGAACTAGATCCATGATTTTAGCAATCTATCCTCTGAAACTACTCTTACCAATCTTGTAAAAATGTTTTCTTATCACTTTATAGGGGCAATAAGTTTGAATTGCCCTGCTAGTTGAGGTAATTATACATACCCCAATGTCTTAAGTCCATCTTGCATAATTCAGGATGTGGACTTTTCAAACGTGTTAGTGTAAAATTTGTCACACTCAACAATTTCATTTATTGTCATTACGAGAAAACATAATTTCTTTATTATAGTCTTATATTCTAGAATGTTCTGGAAAAAATCAAATAGTACAATTATTAAATATTCTTATGCTGCACTTTCCACTAGATTCCTAAACACTATATAGGTAAAAAAAAAAGTGCTTAGATTTGATTATATAAATAGTGATTGTATTTTACAGGTACCCATATTGCAATGTATCTTATTTAAATACATATTAAATTTATAAATTATTAATTATTTAAATAGTATTATTGCTATCAAATAAATATCAATTAATTGATAGTAATATTTAATATTTATTTTAATAATGGGTATGCAATATGGGTAGCTGTAAAATCACTATTTATATAACTAGAAATCTAGTTGAAAGTACTGTTTAAATATAATATGTGTATATTTATATATATATATCACAACTAAAAATGCAATTTGTAACGATAATGCTTCAGTTGCTAAGAAACAGTACATTTTTATATAAGCATGATGGTAATGAAAATTAAGATGTGGTCTAGAACTTTCTTCACTAGATGCATCCATCTATGATCAATATCTATATAGACTAATATACATCTAGACAGATAGACAAAACACCTCTATGAACAATACTCATATAAAGACAACTATACACCTGTATCTGTTTCTAGATGGATCTATGCAAAACATCTATATCTACACATACATAGAACAATTACAGATAGATATTTTGTGGGCTTTTTCGGGTTCCTTACTTAATAAGTAAATTAATTTTGGCATATTTGTTTACGTTTTGTCAAAGTAATACTTTTATACATCTCCACCACAATTATGTCTGAGCAGCTGGCACTAAATCAAGTTGGAAATAAATAATATCACTTGGGATAGAATCTTCCAGTAGGGCAGATACATTGAGTTTCATATAAGTGGATAAAATATAATGTTCTAATCTTACTAATAGTCTGGAAGGAGTAAGAGAAGACAGGTTATAGTATAAAGTAGGATGAGACTGAAGTTGCTTTCTTTGCTCATGCTGTGAGTCTTTGAATAATAATAATAAAAAGAAAGGACTGTAACAAGGAAAAAGCATGAAAAAGACAAAAGAATTCTGGAAAAAGTTTAGGCAAGAAGACATTGCAAGTGAAACTGAAAGGGGAAAAAAGACTCTTACAATGGGACAATGCGTATACTAATCGCTTTGATATATTATACAAACCAAAAGACCCCAAACATTGTGTAATTATTTATAAATGACTTCTCTACTTTGGTGTATAATACAAGCCAAATAATGAAACTGCAGGCTACTTTCTAAACTATTTCTAAATAGGGCCGGTTCAAAAGAAGTAAGAAGTGTTTGAAATAAATAATTAATGGTTGATTTTATGGTTGTCTCATTAAAACATTTTAATTGCGCCAAATAAAAAATACATCTGCATTGCAAAAGATTTTCTTTCTTCCTTTTTTTGTTGGACACAGCTAAGCGCATTAAGAAAAGAAAGAATCATCGCATACATGCATATATGTATAATAAAGTACATATATAATTGATCATTGCAAGTTATTCTAAGTGATCAACAATATTATAATCCCTTCATTATGAATCGTACCTGTTGTTTACACATGTGTATACATATATATATATATATATATATATTTATATTTAAAAAAATATATAATAAAAAAAATATATAGATAGATATGTAAAAATTGGGTAGTGTGTACACAATCTAAACGTTATCCATTGAGCAGAAGCTTTACATGAAATGGAAGGAGATTTAAAAGCTTCTTTAGCCTCAAGCAGTTGAACTGTAAACTGACTCCAAATCTTAATCATGGGGGTGATATGTCCTCTGGGAGAGCACCTTCTGTCCATCTATGCGTTTTACAATTCAGTGCTTTAACACTTGCCCTCACTACACCATTGTAACTCCACCTCTAAAGGATGTTGTGTGCATTGCATTTGTCAGATGTATCATATTACAGTTTAACATTAAATTTACAACATTTTGTTTTATAATAGACCTATGATATTTAAACCTTCATATTCTGCGAAAACTATACTAACTTATACATTTTAAAACCACACCTTAAGACATAAAACCGAATTTAAGTGACAGGTGATTTCTTTGCTGACTATATGACATTAGAATGGACTGGTCTCATACGTAATAAAACTAATCTTACTGATACAATTTAATGCTTTATGTAGTCTACATAAACTATACTATACATTTATGATATATATGTTTACATTATTGTTTACACATTTCTTTGCTATTACATTATCAAATAGTAGCAATTCTGGTACAAAATCATAAAAAGCACTTTTACTAAAATCACCTTTCTTGGTCATTCTCTCACAGAACCATGTAGGTGTACAACGTACAACCAAAAAATTCTTCAGAAGGTAGAACTGTACCATTGTCTTAACCAAGCAGTAGATGGTATCATGTTTGAACAATAATGGTTTCATGACTCTTACTTCTTGGTAGAACTTATTTTCCTGCAGCTCTCCTCATTACTTTACCAGCCTATGTGGCACACATTTTACTTTCCATGTGCCTGGTATCATGATATACAGGGAAAATAAAAACGGGTCATGCCATGACACATGGAGATTGTTTGATGGCACATGGTCTAATCAGCACTACCAAAGACACAAGGCTCTCAGATCCTTCCACTATAATGAGGAGCTGGGTTGTAGATGCCAAGCTGCAGGGCCCTTTGGGACTTTATGCCCATTCTGGATTGGAAATGATTAAATGAAATCAAATGGTACAGAGAATGCTAAGGTGCTAGCGGAGATTCAACAAACAAGTGACCTCCATCCTACATGTGTCAGGAGTTTATACGGTCAACAGGAAATAGCATAGACGAGGAAGGAGTGAAAATGATGTGGCTATTTTATAGGAGCACTCAAGCCATCATATGCACTAGAATATGATAGCTGTGTGGTACCTTTATATTTTTGTGGCATCTCCCTTGCTAGTGCACGGTGGAATTCTGCAGAATCCCTCCATAAGCATCTTTGCCTTTCCCCTCCTCTCAGGAGACAAGACAAGAGCTAACGGGCAGTAAGTGTATCACGTGCATAGAGATTTGTTCGGTCCTACTTGCAATCATTGGCAACAATCGTCCGAACATGGAGGAGTTCGGACCATGGAGGCAGCTGTAGGGCTTTAGCTTTCACCTTAAGTAAAGTCCTTTTTTATCTTTTTTGTTTCTCAAAGAGTAGTTAAATAAGCATTCTTTTTTAGTGAGGATGTCAGGGAAAGTAAATTGTGCCTTTCAGGCCCTCTCTAGTTCACACATGTGTGGTAGACACTGCAGGTCCAGTTTACCTGAGTCCGCTGCCGGCCTGCTAGCCGCCAAGGCATCACTGTCTGTCTTCATGGGAACCACTGGACTAAACACTTGCTGCTGGGAAGTGGCAGTTCTTTGCACTCCACCCTGACAATAATTATTATGTTTTTAATGGGGATAGATTGGCCCATATTAAGCCAAATTCTGGCACAAATCACTCGACGAGGAACAATTAGCAAGAACATTCCATTAGTTGTCACGGTGATTGCTTCCTATATATATATCATTTTGCCTAGAATTGCTCTTTATAAACATGACCTTTTTCTGGCTATGTTATGAAGTTGCCAGCAGGGTCATGTATAGTATAACTCCAAACACGTATGAATATTACGAGGCATATATATTGTTTTTACTTCTTGTTATATTTTGTCCTACCACAATTCATATGAATTAGCAATAGCTATGAAATTAACTACATGCAAACTATTACAGTGAGGTTAGGTCATTCATGTGCACCTGTACTTCTCTTCCTACATTTATCATATACATTTAGTACTTTCTCTCTTACACAATCTTGTGACCTTATGGAAATCTGTCAAAAAAATATAAAAATAGCATAATTTAAGGCTTTTTTTTAGAAACTGTATTTAGCAGCTTGCCTCAATTCTACAATCTGTTGTTAACCTGTTAAACGCAGATAAAGAGCAGAAATTATACGGCTAGAAAAGCGAAAAAATCTCTTATATTGCTAGCATAGCTTTCTTTTAAAGTCGTGGAACTTAAGCTGTTCATTCTATAACCCCCACATCGCCCCCTCCCAAGACTCTTTTTTCGGAACGTGCCTCTGCCCTCCAGGCTAATCACTTTGTTCTTGTTTTCTTTCTCTTTTCCTTCTTCTTTTAATAGACTAATGAAGCTCAAACAAGTAGGCTTAGCCCAGTGCCTGCTCACGTGTCAAAGATAGGACTCTCTCCAGTGATTGGCCTGCTGTAATTATAGGCACACTCCCGGGGGAGAATGGACACTACACTGCGAACATAAATTATGCAAATTCGAGTGAGTGTAGCACGGGGCAGACTTGATGCCTTGATTCATTCATCCTTCAGTCCAGGGGGGAGTAAGGGGGTAGCTATTGTTTTACACAGTATATAAGGTGTCTGAGGCCAGTCGTGTGCCAAACTCACTGCTCACACGAGCTGATTGCAGCAGAGCTCACTTGATCCCTCCAAAGAAGGAGCAGTCGTGTGTCTCTTTAAGGATAAGAGATTCTGAAGTTATTCTGATTTTACAGGCTTCTCATCAGAATCACATCACGTGAATGTAAGTACCAGGGAGAAATTTCTTGTGTTTCAGAATTCATACTGTTAGATGACTTTCTATTTTATGCATTCTATACTTTGACGTAGATGTACACAGTATATCTGCTTGTTAATATGTGAGCTAATGAAATGTTTCAGCTTTTGCAATAAACCTAGGAGCCACAAGTAATAACTATAAACAGTGTATTGTAGGTCGCATAGTAATTGCTTGATTGTTATTTTTAGTAGCAAATATTTAAATATCACCCTCTGTTATTTTATTTAATGTTGCACAGTTACTATGTTGCAGCTGAAGTATGTGTTGTGTTAATTTGTTACCAAAACTAACATGATCTCTTTATTTCCATTAGTATGGCTTCCAGTATGGACGGAGTCTACAATGACTATGATACCTACAGCCAGATGTCATACACTCCATCAGATGATGATGATGACTCAATCTCTGTCTCTGACTCTGCCAGCCTGCATACTTCTTCCTCTTTCTCTTCTGGAGACCTTACCTCTCCTGCCCAAACTCCAGAAAAATGTGAAGAGGAAAAAGAAAAGAGAAAGAAAAGAGGCAGAACCAAAGTTAAAAATGAAAATGTTATTCATACCATCAAAAAGACTAGAAGAGTCAAAGCTAACGACAGAGAGAGAAACAGAATGCACACGCTTAACTCAGCTCTGGATGAACTTAGAAGCATTTTGCCCAGTTTCCCAGATGACACCAAACTAACTAAGATTGAAACTCTACGTTTCGCCCATAATTACATTTGGGCTTTGTCTGAAACGCTAAGATTAGCGGACCAGTCCAAGGATAAGACCCAAAAAGAACTGATGCACCTAGGGTATATGAGTCCTGAGACTCCATCCAGCCCTGGTAGTGATGCTGGATCATGGGTCTCATCTGGTTCCCCTTCATCGTCACCTTCCTCATCTTTCTCCATATGCACTTCCAGCCCAAGCAGCCCAGCTACATCTGAAGACTGTTACTATGGACATAAAGATAGTGTATATTCAATCCACACCTTTCCACAGACCTTTATTGAACGCCCTACCTGCTTTGTACAGTATCACTAGTTTTTAGAATGAAGATCACATTCCTATCTGCCTTAATATATTAATCGTTATTCGTTATAATCTATATGTACTATAGTAAGACATGTAGAAGCTAAAATGGGTGGCCTGAGATTATGATACATGCCTAAATTCTGACAAAGTTGATGAAGTTTTCCCCACTAAATTTAATGAAAATCATAAGAGCTGTAGTCAGATTATCAACACGGTTTTCCCTACTTTTGCACTTTCTGAATTAATCAAAAAACTTATGTTTATTTCTTTTGAAAACTGACGTCTTGGGAAGAAAAATCACTTTTTTTCCAATGCAGCCTGGGTGAAAAGTCAATTTTACAATTTGTAAAACTCTCACGAAGAAAAATGAGCATGACAATTTGGTTTGGATATTCTGACAATACAATGAAAAGGACTCAATAGAAGACAAGAAGTTGCTCATACATTATTTATGCTGACATCCTGCACTGCTGTGGTTCCACTGAGTAGAACTCAGTCCTTTGGACATCCTTTTCTCAGACTAGGGGCTTCATAAAAATTTAATTTATTCCATTGGTATGAAAATGTATTTTTTTGTATATAAAGAATTTATTCTATTACGTCAAAAATTGTTTTGTATTCCATATGTAAAAATAAATCTTGTTTTACATTTTTATATAATTGCCTGTTGTCTTGAGAAATTATTTTAAAATTTTAAAGATAAAACATAACTACTAGCCACACACAACATTTAATGTATTAATAAGCACAAAGATTCAAATGGAGCACTACTTTTTGACTACCTGTTTAGGTAAAATAGTTTTTTTCTCCTCATTCTTTGAGGGTCTTTTTGTGCTTTAACATTAGGCAGCAACAGATTTCCAAAGAAAAGGGATTACATGGATCAATAAAAGTGACAGTTGGATAGGAAGTAGAAGGATGACAGGTGGATGCATGAAACACTTTTGTGTAAAGGCTACAATAGAAAATATTGGAAATCGTCCTTTCTCATGTTTATTCCTCAAATTTTTGTATATTTCTATAAGAAAGGACACCATAATTATAGATGCAGTAGTCTCTATGTGCAGATTATGCTGCCACTTTTCATTATACAAAATGATTCATGCACAATAGCTCACTGAAAACTACAATTCGTTGATGTTAAACATTTAAACACATTTAAAGAACAAAGACTGCAAAATAATATAAAACTTCACAACCAAAAACATACTCATACTTTTTCTTTGGTATACAAGTGTAAAGAAAATTTCTAAATAACTATTATTTCATCGGTAACAAAACTCATTATAGATTTGTTTAAAGACTGTTTATTAGGAGTGATTTTGCATTTGCATCTTTAACCAAAATAAAATATTTAAATTTACAACAGTTTCATTGAAAAAGAAAATAGGATAGTAGAAGATAAAAATAAGTATATAACACATTTTTACCTAAATTTCTTTCTATCAATGCAGTATATCAGTACATGTCTGGGATAAAGAAGGAACGAAATCAGAGAAGCAGAGAGATGTCATTCATTGTTGGGAAATCCAGGAATCAGTCAAATGTTCAAATGAAATAATTATCAGAAATGGAATACACCAAAGCATATGTTTACTTGGCTTTTCTGTATAGAATGAATGCTACCACACCCAGGGCATGAAACACCTTTTTTTTTCTCCTTCATTCTTCATTATGTATGAGGTCTCTTGGAAGTGATTCACTTGGGATCTAATGCTTTGGGGCTTATCCCGTTTCTATAGCTGAGGGTAAATCCTCTATTTGTGAATCCAGCAAGGGGTCCAGGCAACGGTGCTGTAGGTGCACGTGTCTTGGATAGACGCAATAGCTTTATATTTAAGCCCTTAGGAAGAGCACACCATGAAACAAACTCCACAAAAATGTGTTAGCTTCCTGTTGGAAGCTAATCTCAATCCAATTTCATCCCAAAATACCAGCTGTATGCAGAAAAGTGCAGCTAAAGGATAAAAGATTATCAGTACAATCAGGTTGTCCCATGGTTTCAATCTTCCACATGGTATTTCAAACTTTTATGGTAAGTATTTATTTTTTTGTTTACTTGTCACAATAAACAGATTATTGAATATAAAATACACGACTAAACGGGGAATTTCATTTATTTTAAAATGGTATTTAAATTGTGTTTTTTTTATTGCTGATTTTTACATAGTGATCTTCAAAGTTTATTGTAGCGCAAATAAACTGCAAAAAATATGCAATAATTATAGGATGTAGATTATTTTTTTAATTATTTGAAAATATGCCACTTGTGTTTTGAGGCTTCTTGTGTGTTTTCCACATTTCCTGATTTGTACAGCTGGGGTGGGACATCCCAAGAAATATCTAATCGTATAATATTGTTTTATGTATGATATTTGTTGCATATGTTTCTTACATACACATTTGTGTTTATCAAGTGAATACAGTGTTATAGTCATTATGATTTTTCAGTGTGAATACTTTCCCTGGCCTGTTTCTTACTAATTGAAGGTGTATAGTAAAGGTGAAATAGTAAATGTTAGAGTACATCAGACAGGTCGATTTAAATAGTTCTCCATTTAACTACCTTAACCCCTTAATGACAAAGCCTGTACATGTACGGGCTCAAAATGCATTGTTTTCAATGGGTTTAGGGACCGCCAATTGTCCTTAAGGGGTTAAAAAAGGCAGGAAAACACCTGATTGTATGTGTAATAGAAGTCTGTAACGACAGAACCATATACAACAGCATGTTTTGTGTAGGGGAGTACTGGCAAGAGGGTAGAGGAACTGCACTCTGGGCTGGCCTTAGCTTTTTTGAGTGTCTTATAGCTATTCTACATATAACCAGGATTTGGAGATAAAGAACTATGCTAGATGGCATTTCTGTGATAATCAGGCATTTTCTGCACTTGTATAGGGTGTCTATTCATTCTCTTTCTTCATGTGTATTTTGCAGTGTTTTGAATCACTTTATTTCTGATCAACTTGGCTGGATTTTGCCCATGTGCTAGCCCTCCCATGTCTGTGTGTTGACTCCACAACAAACATAACAAAACATGGATTGTATTATGTATTCTACACTAAGTGTGTCTACATATTTTACCCTCAGTAGAGTTTATTCACAGGTGGAAGGTGAGTCCACAGGTTATAAATATCTCACTTTACTATTCAATATGAAGGACAAACACTGGTCTAATTCATTTTTCATTATACAGGGCCAGCCAAGGTCTTTTTGTATCAGAAGTTCTTTGGGGTTGGACCTTCATAATTTATAGTGAAGTCAAGGAGCTATCCAATGGACTATTCCAGACATTCGAATGATGCAATGGAGCATTCTTAACTGCAGCACTTGGTTTGTTTGTCTACACTCTAATAAACTCAACATGCACTTTCCCAGGTTATCATTTGTTTAATTTACTTTAATAATATAACATTATATTATTATTTTGTGTCCCTATACTTGATTTATGTTTATATAGCAATAAAAATATGTCGTGGTCAGGTTGTGTATATCCGGAACTCTTCTGGGGGGGAGGGTGCTGAAAAAGGCTTGGAAGAAGAAATTAATGCAGCGAGGGGGTTGGCTAAAATATATACAACTAGTAAACTAGAAGCAGGACTGGGCTGGCCTTCTGGGAATACCAATACATTTACTGTTAGGCTGCCTCCCCTGGGGCTAGTCTTGAGTCTTATGCATACATTCTCATTCTAACATACATACAGTACATACTCTCTCTAACATCCCCTTACCTCACTCACAGTGGTCTGCCAGTCCGTTTGTGCTTTGCACATCTGCCAGTCAGCGCCATGTCGGATATGAAGTCATATCTGGTGCCATGCCCTGGCCTGCATCCGCACAATGGGAGTAGTTATACACATGGCCGTGGCAGTGGCTGCGGCTGTCAATGAAGCTACAGGAGCAAAATAGATAAGACAGCTAAATATTGGTTAAAGCATAAACATTGAAAAAAGGCAAGTGTCCTATTAGTGTGAAATTTCAACATGCCTACAAGAACGTCCTGGCCAATTTGGTACTTTGAAGTCTGCCAAGTAATACAGTCTTCCACTGTTTGTTTCTGACGTTTCTGCACACAACACAGTACCCACAGTGCCCTTAGGTGATGAGTATGCTGACATGATACACAGAGAAATCTAAGTATGGATGGGGCAGAGGATATAGAAAAAGTAGTTCTGGGGTACATAGATGAGGACTCATAGGTGAAGGAGTGAGGGGGAACATGAACATGACATGAGGGCACAAATCCATTGGGTATAGGAGTGAATCATATGGCACATTGGCATGAAACACAGTAATTGGGGAAGGGGCAAACAGTCATGGTGGCTACAGGAGCGGGGAAATGAACATATTGGGTTAGCAGAGAGATGAAAGAATACAGGGGACTGGTTTAAAGAGATTGAGTTGGTATTGGGCAACACATTGTAAAAGGCAGATCTGCTTAGGTATCCTATTTCCCATACCATTCTATTTAACTCTATATGAAAAATATTTCTCCCCTAGTCTCTTAAGATTGGCAAGGCTTTTGCAGTCTTGAACTAAAATACTCTTAGTGCTGAGGATATGGGTAGAACTTATCACATATTGATGTTCTGTCATTAATGTTCTATCATTCGTAGGAACAATTACCGTACTTAAAGAAAATTGAAGTACTATGACAGGGGTGTCCAAGTTTTTTCTGCAGCGGGCCACTTCATCAGAAAATTTAAAAAAATCAATAACACTGTTAATATATATGATTGTTAACAGCAATCTCAGGCATACCCAGATTCCAGCATGTACTGGTTGCCTGGGCATGATAGGTGTGTGATTTCTGTTAACAAGCAATATTGTTGTATTTTTTGCCCAATTTTGGTGTTACTTTTAATATTGGACAAAATATGTATAACAATATATATATATATATATATATGCCGTTAGCAATCATACTCCCATGCCAGGTCAGTCAGTACATGCTGAAACCTGGCTAGCTGCCCCCTTGTGTATTGATGCTGCCAGCTGTATGGGGTCTGCACATCACTTACAGCCACCCTGTGCCAGGGACACATCCATGCTATCACACACACTCATTCATATACTTATTCAATCACAGATTCATTCCCTCAATCACGCATACTGATTCATACACCCTCCCACACACACTCTTCCCTGCACTGCAGCTCTCTCTGTGCCTCTCGCAGATTTCCGTAGGGACCGCTGCTTCCCTCTGCATTGCTCGCATTCTGTGCGAGCAACTTCTCTTGTACTGCACAGAGGAAGCAGGAATGGAGCAGAGTCATGTGATGTGACGTAAATTCATGTGACTCTGCTGGGTTCCGCTTCCCCTGTGCAGTACAAAACACCCTCCGACAGGTAAGCAGCTGGGCCCTTGTGATCCTGGTTGCCTTTGCTGCAGATCTCACGCGGGCTGCACCTCAAGGTCCGGCGGGCCCTGTACTACGAGGTAAAAGAAATCATAATTTCGCCTGTGCCGATTAAGTCAAGTCCCATCATAGTACCACTGTCACCCAAATAATGGATAAGTCTCTTTTGTCATCTTAATGAGATTTTGTTCTATTACAAACACAGACCTACGGTATAAGCAAATTAAGGTCTAAGTAGAAGTCGCAGTAATTTTCCCTGACACCATTTTTTATGGCACCTAACTAGAACCAAATTAACTTGGGTAAACTCGGGCAGTGCACAGAGACAAAAATGATGTATAAAACAGTACAATTGCGGTTTGAGAGCATAAGAGTAACATTTTCACATCAACATTTAATTTGATCTCATAAATGCATGTTTAAGAACATTTCTTATTTCACTGCAGGTCACATTCACATAGGACATAAGTTGTTTCCATGCCGATTGTAGCCCTGGGATAGTCTGATTTTTCACTTGGGAGGCATGACCCTCAAGTCTAGAGAGCATGCACTGCTTTTCTCCTCAAAGGAGGAGGTCAGAGTTCAACACCAGCTAATGTAATCACACTTCTGCTCTTTTCTTTTATTTCACAGCCTTTCTTCTTAAGGGAGAGCAGATTTTGTAAAAAGGTACCTAGTACTCTTTGAATTGTAGTATGAAAGTACATACAACCTGCACACTACAGTATTTAAATATATTTTGGAAGCCCTTGTTTATTTCAGTCGTGTTTTATGTTACAGTTTTACTGAGTTATCTGCAGTACGCTGTTTTGTGTGTAGGGGTAATGCCAATGAGTAAAGTATCAGCAGATTCATGTAAACAAATAAGAACTTTTCTGTGGCTTTATGAATTATAAGAGGCATGGACAAAATGCCTGTTTCTATTACATATTTTGAATATAATCAAAATAGTTTATTGTCATGCAATAAGGATCAATACCATCTTTAAGGTAGGATAAAAGGAACATCTGCCCAGGGCATTCCACAGGAACCTCCGGTGGCAGTCCCTTGAATCCAGATGAGATACAGGGAGGGCTGATATAGAGGTCCGAGAATCTAAAGAATTATGGGATGCAGGGGTACAGAGATGTTTGGGGAGATATAAAAAATAAGAATAAACTTTAGCTATCTACAGTCAGTATATAGTTTAATGAGACCATTCAACGTGGCAGTACCCTTTGAACAGCCACAGGTCAAGGGCGCAATGCAACTTTCTGTGAAGACCATGACGGGAAAAATTATCCACTGACAATGATCACTTTATAACTGTAAAAATCAAGGGTGAACTTTTCATACCAATCTCCAAGTGTATGGTGCATTCAACCTTAACGACCTATTTTAGATAGGCAGTAAAAGAATTATTGTATTCTACAAAGTAATATCTTAAGGCTACTTTTTTTAAGACATGGACATTCAAAATAGGTTTATTTTAATACGGAGTTCACAATTCAAAGTTGAAAGCTTTTTCAAACCAAATATTCCAAAAACATTTTTTGGTAAAAAATACAACTTTGTTTTTTGAAAAACAATTTAAATATAATGTAGACTAAAACTTTTACTAGCACTCTGTGGGAATATTGAATGTACCGTGAATTCCAATTAAACAACCTTTCTCAAGTTTGTCAATGAATTAGACATACTTTAGCAGTAGTTTATACGCTTAAACCCATCACTGGTAACTTTAAACATGACTAAAATGAGTGTTTAAACCTAGGCCTTTCTACACCTATAGAGGTGAAAATATAGCAAGTATCTATACATTGAAAAAAAATAATGAATTCCTTTAAAAATTAATACAACATTATAGGAATTGCATGACATGCATAGTTCTGCTGTACATACATTAGTTTACTTATGCACTCTTTCTACTTGCTATATTCTGTATCTGTTCCTGAACCGAATTATCAAGTACTTTGAAAATGTGGTGGCTGACCCTTTCAGGACAATGATTATTACAGCACTACTGATACTGAATTTTACAACCCCTCTCCATGGTACTGACAGGGATCATCTGACTAACAAGTCTACTCCTTTTAGCTGTACATATGAGCAATTTCATTACTAGAGCAGTAAACATAGAGTACATGACAATTAACTTGCTATCAGTAGATTCGACAAAGATACCTTGACTGATTCTTGCCAGGAAATAAATAACTGTAAAGACAGTCACCTAAGTATGTTTACATTTAAAACAATAAATCTTACTTTCTGTTACGGGGATAAAGTTGGGATTAGATAAGTGTAAATCGGAGTCATGTCTCACTTTACCATTAGGTGGGTATGTAAATTATTCTAAGAAATAATAAATTAGGATTTTCCAACAAATGTCTAGTGGAGGTGCTCTTTAAACTAGAACATGCGTAATGCATTTATAGAATGTTTATCTAACATAAGGCTTCTTATATTTTTTTTAAAATTTGTTTTACATATACCGTTGTTTGAGTTGAACATTAGGGCTAAAAGCAAAAGTGAAAACTTCAGGAACTGTTAAAAGTATTTTCAAAGAAGGAAACACCTACATTCTACCATCAAAAAAATCTGTAGCACATTTGTAATTTTGTGGTCTGGTGAACACTGGAATTACACAAATAGTTATTATAATATATTGTAATTAAGTAACAAATAAGTAATGTTATTTTAATCTTATTTTCTATCTATTGTATGTTTTGCCAAACAGGTAAATAATTTTTTTGTCACAATAATAAATAATTTATCTACAAATGTTCTACTAATTCTATAATATGAATTAAAATATATATATGTTATTATATATATATTATTTTTCGTAAAGAGGTTAGAATATATATATATGTCAGATTATTTAATTACGAAAAACTGCACATTAAAAATCATTTTAAGTTATTATTTTAACTTTTTAAAAGTTCACACCTAGGAAATAATTTGTTGACAGCTAAGAAGATGAAATACTTTGTCTGTTTCCCTGCTTATCTTTGAATACTTCTATTACTTTCTCCAAAACTACAAAAGCTTCATTTCCAAGCACCCTACCATCTTTTTATAGGCTTTACAATAGCTTTTTGTTTAATGCTAATCTTCAGTATATTTCATTTTACCATTAACATTGCCTTGAGACAGCAGTCTACCTCAATCAGTATAAAGTACATGACATGCAATACTATAATTATAGTGTCTGGGAGCTCTAGTGACCCATTAAAATTGATTTGTATAGTAAGTAGAGATTCTAAGGACAGAGGCAGGTGAGACCTAAACGCCAGCCTGCAGATTTCATTCATTCACAGCATATGCACCACAAAAAGCATAATCCGAGGAAGAAAAATCAATACAAGAACACTAACTTGTAACCTGCTTGAGTATAAAAACAAATTGTTCTGAAAATAGTACATTTTGTCTTGTAGCAAGTTTTACTGGTCCTAAAGCCATATATTTGCAAGATGAACATAAAACTTTTCTTACACCGATTTTTAATATTCACTATAACTAATCAAAAGTATACAAATTAAAATATATTAGATGCTGCTTTCTCACAAGTAATAAAAAACACAGAAAAAGCTGTATACAATAAAAGCACAATAAAAATATTTTTATGTTAAGACCAGCCTACACCTAATGGTGAAGTTAGTTTGTTGGCACTAACAGCAAACACCATTATTTCACATGCAGAGATAAGCAAACATTTTGCCTTCTACCAGAGATATAATTCATGCATCTCGATATTGTGGAGAAAAACAGGTGCATGTAAACAATATATGTGTGAGCTTCAGTAAAATGAAGGGTCCAATAATAAGATGCTTTGAGGGATATGTATTTGTTAAATATGGCTGCTTTTTTGCCCCTGTAGCTTATGAAAATCCTGTATCTTTTTTACATTGATATCAAATGAATCTAGTGTCAACCAACCTTGCCGTTAGTGAAAGTTTTTTCTAAAAGCTTTCACTGTTTTGCCCAATCAGTGAGGATACGAAATGACAACACTTACTATAGGAGTTTGATTCTCACTACAGCAGATGGGTAGCAGTTATATGTGAATGAGCGAGTTAAGCAATCCATCAAATCAAATCAATATGACAGCAATCAATGCTATAGTACCGTAATACATCACTGAGCCAAGTATTTATCACTCTCCTAGCTGATCAACTCGCAACTCAGCAGGGTCTGGGAAACCCCTCAGAACAGTATTTTCGAGCAGCCACTTGCCTCATACGCAAGGATCCGTCCTGGCCTGCCCGTGCACGTAATCTCTGACACCACAGGAGAGGCTTCAAAATTTGTGGTCCCAGCCATTGGTTTTTATAGTTGTAGTTGAGACTTTCTAAATGAACCGATACCCCATGTTAACTGGGGAAAGCACAATGTTTACAGTGGGTGTATGTGTGAGGAGCAAGGTTATGGCCTACCAAATAATGGCCAGAATCAGGTGGCTGGGCAGAGGGGCAAAAGTGACTACTTTTCCTGTAGAATAAAAAGCTGCCCCAGTGGCCTGGTAAGCGGCTCCCACTTGTAATTTTTGTAGGTGTCTCATCTCATGGAAGTTACCATGGAACCGTGAGGCTTGCTCTATAACTATACAATATATATTTCATGCAGCTCAATTGCAAGAATGGGCCATTGGGATGTTGATTACATAGTTATCCCTTTTCTCTTGGGTATTGGAATTTAATTCAAGATACACTAATGCATGTGGCAGGGACTTAGATCTTACTGTCAGTTATTTTTGAACCATGCAAGAGCAACCACTTGTCCTTAGATAAGTGCGGGCCATCACTAGAAATAATTAAGTCTTAAGTTTAGTGAATGGACAGCTTTGGTGCAATAATGGATAAACAATCTAAACGTTCTGGGCCTTGAAGCTGGTTAAAGAAACATAGAAAAAGCTCTCAGCATTATGGGACTTGATCATAGTACTCCACTGGCTGAAACAATCAGGGTGAGTGGAGATTGCTGAAAAAAAAATGACTATTTGACAACTGAGTTTTGTCTCTAGCTGCTATTTCAAATTAGAAGCCTGCTGAAGTACAAGTGGGCATGGTGAGAAGGGTGATAGGCAGGAAAATAATTCCCAGATTTTAAAAATATCCCTCAAGACCTACTTCTTCAGGGACACCTTTCCACATTCAGTTTAACTTCCTCTCATGCACCTTTAGCACGCCTTTCTTAGTCTTTCTTCTGCTGTAGTTCTTGTGTAATGAACTACTTATATATTTTAATATTTGGTTTGCCATAACCATTTTTTTGTATTTGTATCAATATATAAAGTGATAGGATGCACAGGCATTTATGAACTGTTGATCTTGTCCTGAAAAATATACTGTATACTTCCTAGTTCAGGTGTAAACTTTTGTCAATTGTCTATATCAATGTATTCACTTATATGCTTCTATGTATGTACACACTCAAAAACTCATAGATTTCCTGAATATACACCATGACAAATAACCTTATGGGGGAAAATATGATTTTCCAAATTAGGTTTGCCGATACTCAGTGTTAATTTAGTCTGCTGTATATATATATATATATACTAAGTGTATACTTAAAGTGGTACAGCAGAGCTCATTGCTAGAGCTTAGAATATTAATAGTCACCATCAACAACACAATAAGTTCCCTTTGTCCCTACAACAGTACACTATATTACAAAAATATCTAATGGAAAGAAAACACGAAACGAAAAAAGGAGCTACACAATCATGGTTTTTCCTTTGACATTTATTAGCAAATTCTTACAGAGCCTGGGACAGAGCTGAGGCTAGTGGATAACTCATATGTCTTGAATGGGGAACATTAATGTTGTTTTAGCTAACTTCTCAGTGGAAATCAAGGTGGCATAGCGGGCAACCAAAAAGGGTTAATTCTACAGGATGTTCAGTACAATAAATAGGGAAACTCCATTTAGGCTTTTAGATCTCCCTGCTGGGTAAAATGATTCTACTGCTACCTCATAGGAGATGCCTGAAGCCATTATGTAGATACCAACTTCTATGTCCTGCTGTTCCTTGATGTTTTTCTATACAGACCAGGTCACACTGAACCTGAGGTTTCTTATATAGTGTCTATAACTAATGTATATTTAATGGTGATAGCACAAAACATATAGATAGCTGATTGCTTCCATACATAATTTCCTCTATATACTCTATGCCTGGGGCAACTTAAAAAAAAACAAAAAAACCTTTGGCTTCACCTAATACATGTGTGCGGATCAGGCTCAAATCTACTTTTCCACAGCCTCACTTTCACCTGAAATTAAGCAGGAGGTTGCAGAATGCCTGAAGCTGTCTTTTCCAGGGTGGCTCACCCAGGATTAAAACTATGTCTAAGACTGAGCTTCTTATCTTTCCCACCCAAGATCTCACTTTCCTCTTACCTGTGGTATCACTACCTACAGTGTGACAACTGCATGTTGCCTAGGTGTAACTGCATTCATATATATAGTCTTCTTACCTAGTATTCCCAATCATAATGTTTATGTAATTAATGTACTTATTCCACACACCCTTTTATGCAGTAAAATGCTAAGTACATCTGTTTGAGCTAAATGAATAATATACATGTATACATCTCACAATACCGAGTAAGTTCTTGGGTCTGTGTATTGAGGAAATAAATGGAAACAATCCATTAATTATATGTGGACATTCAACGAGTTGGGTAGCATGTGGACCAAAACCTGTATGTCCTATTGCAAAAATTGCCTGGGGCCCTCAGACTTCACCAAGCAATGCTTCCCACAGTGCTATCTTTGCACCCAAACTTCTTACATGTGCCATATTTCTCCATTTCTGTCACCCTACTGCTAGCTGTGAGTATTACCCGCACCTAGCAGCTTTAAAGAGTTGAACAAATGATTGTTACGCCCCTGTTCTTTCTTCATCTCACTATTTCTGTTATAGCCATAGTCATTTCCGGGGGCATACTTTAAACTGGTTTCTTTACTATAGATTAATAGACTTGCAAAAACACTAAAAAGTAAAAGTTACTAACATACATATGGATGTTTGATGTAGAAACTTAGTTGAGACTTTATTGCACTATATTTTTCAGTCAACACCAAAAATGATGATTCTCTGCTGACACCAAATTTATCAAAATCACCATCAGTACAACTTATCTCCTGTTGTGTCTTTAGCGTATGAAGCAGCTTAGAATGTCTTGGAGAAACAAGCAACAGGATACTTCATTGGGAATTGATCTTCTTGCTTTTTGGATTTCTAAATGGTATGCTGTATTGATCACAACATCAGTGCAAATTGCATCAATTAGCATTTGCATTGCTCTTTGTAAAAGGGCCTATTGTCTTCACTGTCCTTTTGCTGTGATAGTTGAATTTGGGCAATTCTTCTTTCTAATGTCATGTCAAACTCCTTTCTCTCTCCTCCTTTAGGAGATTCCAATCTAATCCTTGAAAACAGTGGGGAGTTCTACTTTGATAACTACTGTGGAATTTTATTTTTTTTACAAGTTCTATGAACACAGAATTCAGATCTAATTGGAAAATATTACTGTGTAATGTTTTGTTTTGGTTTTTTTTAAACAAAGGAAGTCCTATCAACACAGAAAAAAGAACACCACTATGTAACAGAATAGAACATACATGAGAAATGAATAAACATGTAAAATTCAGGATTAAAATACAGAAATATCTGGTATATTTCATGAAACATTTATGTATTGTTAATTATATATTTTCATTCAAGGACTTCTGAAGCAAAGAGGCAAATTATACTATGAAAGAATATATCATTTTAAATGTACTTTATTATAAATATGATGAAGCCTACATGCCCTGTCCAATCATTGTTCTTCGCCTGCCCCATGGCCCTACCACCATCCTGCCCATTTTCCTTCCACTGTCCTGCCTCTGTTTGCAATGGAGCCATCAGACCCCAAGGTCCAGGTAGCAAGCTTGATTTTCCATGTGCCCCCAACCACTGTTTGCAAATGGCACACATTACCAGATAGAACATTGGTTTGTTTGGTATTTGCAGGCCAAATCGAAGTTGGTTAACATGGTGTTTCACCCATGTCCCCAACCTTAGTTGTGAACCACCTTTTTGGACAATGTCCAGAATTAGAAGCCAGTGTCTGCAATGTCTTACCCATGTTTAAAAACTGCCTATCTCCTTACCAGGTAAAAACTGTGGTCTGCACCCACTGCAATTCCAATGGGTGCATGCTATATAAATCAGTGTGGAATTGGTGGCTGCCATGGGCTGATGCGCTTTCCTTGGCATTCTTGCAGGGAAAAGTACTGTACGACATGGCTGCCGAATACCAAGAAAAACATGGAAATCTTAACATGCCTGCCAGCAAACGTATTTTCTCAGTTGGTCATAAGTAGAGCAGATTGTGTTTGTTTCCAGCTACAATGTGAAGATTGTAGCTTTCTTCATAATAGGTGAACATCACACTCCAAAAGCTTATGTTGTTCTGGAGGAAGGCTGACATGGACAGGAGAGTGACAGCACCTGGTGTGTTGATGATGACTGAAGTGACAGACACTGGCTCCATTTGAGACACAAGGGGCAGACTCAGCTCCGTGTGGTATTGGTTGTAGGGGGCAGCATGAATTTGGCATGAAATCTATTCTTTTGTGGGACACATAAAGATGGCCGGAAGGGGTTTCAAGTTGCCAAAATTGTATTGATTTATTAATTTTGACATACAATGGGGCCTCTCAAACATATTCAGTGGCGAGACAGGGGTCCAATCTCATTACAGATCACATTACATTATTAGCCATAAAGTACTGTCTGGCCAATGTGCGCGGCTTCACCAGCAGAGGGTGTTATTTTGCATTGACTACCTTTCTTGGGAGCACACCTGCTGCAAACAATTGCAAACTACCGCCACCTGTTTCCTGGCTATTTAAGTCCCAAGTACTGCAGGTAGTTGCTCTAGTGCTACATTAACTAGCAAAGTGTGATAGCCAAAAACAATCAGCACTATTCCGTTATGGCCATTTATTTGTCACCAAAATGGACTGCATAAAAATGTGATAAACAAGTAAATAATGGACATAGGTAGGGTGTAAATAGTACAACAGGAATTCTAATAGTAGGCCAAAGTATTCAAATCATTGCAGCATAAGCCTTGATTATCTGTGTTTATGACGTGGTGTCTGGAAAATCAGTAGAACTTGGCTCTTAGTGACAGTCCTAACGGTGGCATAAGAATGGCAAAACAAAAAGCCTATTTACGCTGAATTTATTCTTTTACATTTAAAAAAGAGTGCTTAAAAATTGGACATTTACCCCTTTCAGTATAATTTAATTAAGAGTGACAATAAGTGGAGAATATGGGTATTTTATTTTAAACGTGTACTATTTAATAAATGGTGGGTTAGCTTCCTATTTTCTCAAAGAATTTAAACAGAGGGAGGTATGAAAATATTGTTTTTTTTGCTCCTTGAGCATAAAATACAGACTGCGTAATGAAGGTTTGCACTTACAAAAACTTGGTTTTACCTCATCATGACCTTAATATTTATGTCAATGCTAATGAAGTCCGTTCTGACATAGACATTCATTAGTCAGAATGTCCGACTGGATGATTAAATTGTCAGTGTCCCATGCAGCGTCACCAATGAAGAATGCATATTAAGGTACTTTTTTCAGCCTGTTAAACATTGCGAAATAAAGAACTTAGCTTTAGAAGAAGCTGCAGAACAACACATCCTCTGTGGTCCCATTTTCATATCACTAATTGGCTGTCAAAATCAATGGGGGCACTTTCTGTATAAGAACATGTGTAGAGGGTCTCATTACAGAACAGGAAGTTAAGACACAACTCTATATACATATTTTCCAGCACTTAAAAAAAAATTTAATATGATTTTTTTACATGAATTTTTTTACATCGGTAAAACTTATTTTCCCCTTGAACAAAACATATGTCCCCATCATTCTTTAAACGTATCGCCCAACGCGGGACATCCAGTTCCGGGCACATGTTTGTTTTTTTTCCATTTGGCCCAGCTGCAGGCAAGTAGCAGGGTTAGGAGCCAGATCCCCCGCAGCGCTGCAGGAGAAGTCCTGGATCCTTCTCTCCAGCAGTTGGTGGACGTCTGCGCAATGCGAATAGACAACCTCCACTGCTGGCACTTCCGCCGGGGCTTCTATAACAGAGCACCGGCGTGACCTATCCTTCCTATGCTCCACCATTTAGAGGCCCAGTGGAAGTGCCGTCAGCGGAGGTTGCCTACACGTATCGCGCAGATGTTCACTGTGGCAGCTGGTGAACCTCTGTGCAATGTGCGCAGACAACCTCCGCCACTGCTTCTATGGTGGAGCACCAGAAGGTTATGTAAAGCATATCTGGGGGGGCAGAGCGGCATATCTCTAAGTAAGGTGCATTATGAATTAATGGGGGGCTCAAATCGGTTTTCCAAATTTCTGTCTGTATATGACATATGCTGACTGCATAATAGATACCAAAAATGTTACAATACATGCATTCCTGTTCATTAGATAAAATACCGTTTTGCCATTCCACTAATGTATATTTTGTCTTTAAATATATTTTTTGTCTTTAAAAAAGCCCTAAACTTTAAGGATGCAGCCTATAATCGGGTGCATCCTATAATCGAGCCACTACGGTATATCCTCTAATCTCTCTTTTTTTGTAATTATACACCTGTTTGCTAATGCACTTGTTCAAATGTCATCGATAGGTTCTACATGGATTTTGAAAGACAAATTCCCAGGGTTTTCCTTTTAAAACAATATTATCTTAGAAAAGGAATTTAATTAGTGGTGCATCCTTAAGCACCAGACATTTTGTATGAGATTTATTTCCAGATGCTCAAAGGGGTCTTCCAGAGTCAGAAGTCTTACAGAATAGCATCATTTAGCAAATGTGACAATTAATCCTTCCATACTCCTTATCCCTCCAGCACTAAAAGGTTTAACTGCTTTGAAGTTAGGTTTCAAAGCTTCAACAGCTGAATTTGTTACAGTGATAAATAATGAAAAAAGTGACTGGAAAATTAATATAATCCCTTTAATCCCTGGCAGGAGTATCAGTTGTAAATAAGACTCAAGGTGTGCATGTGAAAGGTCTAGCTAATTTTGG
Organism: Spea multiplicata; assembly: GCA_009364415.1. Classification (NCBI taxonomy): domain Eukaryota; kingdom Metazoa; phylum Chordata; class Amphibia; order Anura; family Pelobatidae; genus Spea; species Spea multiplicata. Next base: position 44,725 of record VKOC01017029.1, read on the forward strand.
CACTTCATTTTTGTGAAAAAAAAGCTTTTTTAAAAATTCTCATTCATATAATTGCATATTCCTCTTTTTTTTGCTTTTTTTGGCATGAATAATAGTATTATAAGTAAAGCTCACTTACATCACGTGGTATAAAGCATTGCAGCAGAAAGCTTGCACAAATATCTCTGGTAAGAATTGTAAAAGAAAAATAGCTAAAACGGTCATGAAAAAGAAGTCCGCGTATTGATATATACAGACATGCGGATACACATAAGGCATAAGATAAAAAGTTACAGTGAAAGGTATAGGATAAGATAGCATGAAAGGAAGTCAAGCAAATCAATTGGATTAGGAGAGCTGGGAGTACAAGTGGGTGGCCAAAAGTATCAAAACAAAATTGTTGTCTAAGATTATCAAAGGAAACTTTCCATGTGAGTTGCCTTTCAGAAGAGGTCATTGACATCTTTCACCAGCCTCAATTCAATAACTGCATTAAAGAAGCACACATAAAAAATAACTGTGTTTAGAATAGATGATGTATCTACGAAGAAATTAAAATAGATATGCTCATTAAAGGTAAATATTTCTGCTATTCTAAAACAGACTATGACAATTGGCACCGGGATTCTAATAATAATATTCCTCTACTAATTCCTCTACTAATAACAGTAGAATGTAAGCCTTAAAATAGGTTTGCAATATTCTAGGCTCTATGAAATAAATTATTTAGAGGTCATTTTTATACAATTGGAATCCTTCAAAAAACACAACTAGATGCAAAGTGTCAAATCCAAGAGAAATGCCTCTAAAACTCTTTATCCATTTGATAAACATCATTACTTTGGGACAGCTTCCTTTATAGACCTCCAAAAATCTATGAAAAATAGAAACACTGCCAATAAATGTTATTTGCTGTTTCCTCACAATAACCGTTTATGCACTGCTAGATGGTCTCATTATTTTCCTCTTCCATAACTTATCTTCCACAGATGAAATACCTTTCTACACATCTGTACATGGTAATAAGCTACCCTTTTGATTAGGTTGATCATCATGATATATGTTGTAGCTCGTGTGGATAATTAGCAGAAGTTTTTATAACTTAGTAACAGGGTAAGATCATTTTAGCTAACAAATGTGAAAATTGTAATGTTTGAAATACTGGAAATGTTGATATTGCATCATAAAAATTGATAATAATCAATAATCAATATTAATCCCAGAGAAGTCTTTGGTTGGGCAAACATGGAAACGATGTAAACTTACATCAAGCTTTTGGGAACTTAGGGGTCTTCTTCAGATGGAATCAAAACAATTGTGAACCTGAAACCCAAATTCCTTTCTTTATTTAAAGTTTCATATTCATTTCATTCTGTAATGTGTAGCCTAAATGATACTACTACTATTTCTACAAGTAACAATATGATACACAATACTGAATTAGAGATAGTTGACCCTTACGTTCAGTGATTAATACCTGTAAAGCAATTTAATTAGGCTGTGTTTTGTGTGTATTTCCTAAATAAGGATTTGGCAAATCCCTCAATCTTCCCTCTCTTTAAAGGATAACTTGCATTCTTGCAATTCCAAAATTTCTAGAAAAGGTTTTAGACTGCTGATCGTAAGTACTTGATACATACGTTCATTCAATATTTGACATATTTCAAAAACATTATAATAACATTTTCGATGAATTTATCAGGATCAATGCCATTTAAGCAAAAAAGTAAACAAAAATTCATTGTTTTGTTTTTTTTGATCCAGTTTTATTTTTTAATCAAACATGAAAATGTATCAACTTGGGAGAGGTTAAACTATTCAAATAAGTAAATGCATAATAAATAATATTACTACATAATAGCACAAATGAAAAAGGTTAAAATGTTTCCACATTATTTAATATTTTTCAGTTTATGCCAAAACGTGAAAGTATTCCTCTTAAAAGTCCTGACCCCTGCATTAAAAATAGGAGTGGCTGCATACACGTAAATTGGGCATTAAAACAAAAAAAAAAGTTTTCATTACTGCATATACTTAGAAAAAGTACATTTTGCATTTGTGCCATGTAATCATACCTGGGAACTTCTGGGCTCCGGCACGAGACACAGCCAGGACTCCCCACTGACATCAGGGGGCAGACGTAGGTTTTTTTTGATGAAGTCAGGGGGTGTTCTCGCTGACATCATGGTAAACACCCCTATTTAAAGGGAAAAATGGCGGGGAGTGGGGCCTGTCAAGACCATGCTCCCCCGACCCGGAGAACCGGTGCTTCTTCCGGAGTTTTCCTGGTAAAACCCACAGAGTTGCCACGTATGCATGTAATGTAATACACTTACACAATTACAAATTATGAATAGCCTAAAAGGGAACTCCTACCAAGTTTGCTACCATCAGATTTAAGAATAAGCCATATACTAACTTCAGAGTTATGCATGAACAGACCTTGTGCTCCCTTCATTTTAGTCTGGTTAGGGGGAGATCAATAATGTCCCAAACTGGCTCTGCTTCTCCAGCGGCAGGCAGTTCAGTCCATTTCTGGAGGGAACCGGCAGGATGACGGACACCACAAATTGTGTAAACAGACTTCGAGTCTTTGTGCGGCTTTCAGGCACAGGGCATAGTCAAGAACATCTGTTTTATTCATGTCATGGAAGGAAGTACATCAGTAATAAAGACTTTTCAATTTTTTGTCAGTTGGAATATTATGCCCATTAATCATATTTTCATTACAGAAACAAAAGCAATGCTAAAACATATGTTTGAGTAACACATTAAAAAGGGAATTTTGAGATTTCTTATTGTGCTTTTTATGGGGATCCTCTAGGGAAAGGAAAGAAAGTCCTGAACTGGCCATAGAAAAGAAAATATGGTTCAGCACTCAACTCCCAGGAAGCTGGGTGCTAGCAGGAAAAAAGGGGACAGCATAAACCCTATTGAAGTATACGAACACTGAAAAGAATCCCAGCACTCCAAACAGCTTCCAATCCTTAGGTTACTTAAGCAAAACAAAAAAAAGCAATGTTTCGGCCAAGCAGGGCCTTTATCAACCTAAGGATTGGAAGGTGTTTGGAGTGCTGGGATTCTTTTCAGTGTTCCTGAACTGGCCATAGGGCACCACAGGCAAAATTCTCTGTGCCTCTCAATAACCGTTATTGCTTCCCAAGCAGTGTAACCACTTCTTTAGTGGAAGCACATGGCTGCATACTGTAAAACTCTAGGGAGCCCTTGAAAGAACATAGCAAACAGTCACAAGTATCCAGTGATTGGCCGAACAAATGTGATTTACTAGCCACTGACCTTAAATGGATAGGCCAATTCTCACTGCCAGTCCATTCCTGGTGTGTTATTCTAAGTTGGTTGTCTGGAATGTACAGACATGAAGATTTGTCGTAAAGTTGGCAAGGGTATCTTGGTTACCTGGTTCTTCTGGCTGGGTTGTGTTGTCAAGAGAGGTTTCATAGATTTTACCCACAATCTACCCATCTTAAATCAGGCACTCAGCAGTAGGCTTCAGATATATCCACATATCCACTACATTAAAAGCCAGTGGTTTCCCAGATATGCAGACAGCATGGTGCTCAATCTTGATAACATAGAAACATTGATAAGGTAGCATAGCCTTAACCTAAATTAATATGGGAATATATTTTGGCAATCTCTTCATCTCCTACGCTGAAACAATACCACACGCCACGTGCCTTTGTATAAACAAACAATCTGAATGCCTTATTTTTTATTTAGAAAAAGGAACACATTATGGGTAATCTCAACCTCACATACTTTTGATTATAGACCTATCCCTCAGGTTTAATTCCACATGGTATAGCGAAATTATTGTCAATTAATTAAACATCGCAGCGTTCACAGACAATATATGGTAAGAAAATTATGGACAATTCAAAGGTGTTATTCTTGTGAAAGCTCTGACAAGACACCCTGGAAAATTGGCCATTGAAATAGGCCCAGGTTGACACCAAACAAAATTGTATAACCTTAACAACACACTGAAACCTTAAATAATGTAGAGACATAAATAAACTCTTCCTTTTATTTTTATGAAGAATTAAGCTTTTATAAAATGAGGATGCTAACCTTTATTCTCACACCTTGAGATCGGACAAAACCAAACAAAAAGTTACTTGGGGCAAAGAGAAAACCTATTAATAGTCATCTAAAAGGTTTTCAGCCAAAAACAGACAGAAGACTAAACATTCAGTACCTAACGTATACCTAATGATGTCATGACATAACATTTACTTTTCAGAGGAATCCCTGAGGACAATGACTGTAAAATAAGCCAGACCCCAAAATGTGCATCATGCACTGTTTCCAAATGTTCCCCCCATCATTGCCGTTCACTGTGTTAAGATAAACGGACTTTTCCTATATAGAATCTTGAAGTAAAACATAAAAAAACACAATGAATATGTTTGTATGAAGGTTAAGAAGGATGCCGGGTCCTATACATCTTCTATATATACTTAGTACCATTTATCCCTTCTGTGTACAAAAAGTCCACAGCATTTTATTCTACAAACATCTATAGAAACTTGCAAACATGTTCACTGAAATGGAGCATCTATATTTTATTTAATAACAAACTATTTTCTCAGGGTTATTCTATTTCCTTTTCTCCATCTCTGACCACTTCCTTCTCCAGATAATGGGGTTGCCGGTGGGTGCCTTTTATTCTGCTTCATTGTGGCTGCAGGTGTCTTTCTTCCACCTGGAGGAATTCAATGCAGGACTCATTTAGTCTTTTGTCACAGGGATAGATGTCCCTTTGAATTGAACTGTGAAGATTTCTTGAGCGCTATGTTATATGTATGAACTTTATAAAATATGTCCTAAATACAACCAAAGCTAAATTTGTATTTCTTTATTGTCAGTTAAAATAACTTATTATGTAATATCCAAGCCAAACTTGCAGTTTCAAAAGAAGGATTTGAGGCTGATAAAAAAACACTTTGAATACATTACATTGCTTGATCAGATTTGTTACATGTATTGTAAAAAAGGAATTTGCAATTTAAAGCGAGTTAAGTATACTTAATTTAAATTTGACAACATATGTCTTCAATGGTATAACACTACTTGTCGGATAAATGATAATTTCTTTATATTTTATAATTAGCAAGTTTTATTATTGCATGCATACCTTGCAATTTAGTTTTATATTTTTTGCCCACAAAAAGGCCTGACTGCATAAAAACAATTATATGTTTATGATTATCCCCAAGTTAGATAATTTTTCACTACCTCCAACAAATCATTTAAAAAAAAAAAAGAAATCCATTCAGGGCATTTTTTCTATCTTTTGTTTTCTTTTTTTAAGTATAGTGGGGAGCAATGTACAGGATGGGAAATGGATTTTTAAAAAATATTTTAGGGCTAGATAAGATTATATGAGAATTTTTAAACATTTTTTATATCATTTATATTTTTTACACTGCAGTGAACACTGTCTAGTGATCCCATTTGCGGTCCTTTGGCACAGGAGAGTTTCCTGTGCAGCATCAAGGATTCAGCTGTGCCAGTATAAAATGTATTTCATGACATACCTTAAGGGATGGGCTGGTTTCGGGGGCAATTCCAAAATTGTTTACAAAGGACTGGTCAGGGGGTGAGTGAGAGAGTAAGGGAGGCAGGAAATAGGTACGTATGTATCACTGTATGCTAGAGTAAGAGTGTGTGTGAGTTAGCATGATTTTGTATAGGTATGCGAGCATGAATGTGTTTGCGTTGTAGAATGATTGTGTATGTATAACTGTGTGCGAGCATGAATGTGTGTGTGTTAGCATGAATGTATATATGCAAGTGTGTGTGAGCATGTATGTAAGCATGGGAGAGGAACTATGTGTTAGCATGTGAATGTATAATTTGTGTAAATGTGAGTGTGTAAAGATATACATATCTGCCAGTGTGTAGTCAATTGGACCAAAAGCCATGAAAATACTGACATAACATGTTTCCTTAATTGGAAATATTCACCTGTGGCTATCCCCCCCCCCCTCTCTCTCTCTATATATTTATATATATATATATATATATATATATATATATATATATATTGAACCCTTGTATCTCTGTGAATTGATGAAGAGTTTACAAACGTCAGTTTGTTCACACACTTCCTTATTTCAAGCACTTTAGCATTTTCTCTAATCTACTAAAAAAACAGATAATTAGTGTTTAATCAATCCATTCAGTTTGATAAAATCTTTCTTCCTTTCTATTTGCAGTCAGCCTAGATGCATGTATCTTAAGCATTCTAACATTTCTTTGAGCAACAATGCCCTCTTGATAAGTCAAGTGGCAGCTAATTAGTCCAAGTGTTACTATAGAAGGAGGGACCATGTTACCTGAATTGTTGCGGATCATCACCTGCGGCACTCTCCCTGTCACATACTAAATGGGAAGCACTTGTTCAGATGCTTGGATGTTCACGGAAGCGTATCAGATGCATTGCCCTTGCTAAAGCATTTGTCAATCAAAAGTGTAAGAGAGCAGCTGTACACATTCATGACCACCTAGTGGAATCACTGCCCCCCATCACCCTTAAGGAACTCATAGCAGATAAAAATCAAAGAAACGTAATACAGGTTACCTAAGAGATAAACAGATGTGTTTTATTTTTTCACTGAAAGGTAACCTAGGTATCCTTGCACCTGCTTGGGGCAGCAGCATCAGAACTTAAAATGTGCAATTATAATGCAGGAAAGCTTTTACCTAATTTTGCAGACCAGACTTTAATTATGTTGTTGTGAGTGGAGATGTCAAGATAGTTAATGGTAGGACGTTAACTTGACCCCAGCTATATTTTGCCTTGACCCTCTCAACCTATCAGGAAGTCCTGAAATTCAGTACAAGTTACTGACCTCAAAATATCACAACTGTTCCCAAATGTCGTTTATGTTTACAATACACAATTTGTGCATGATATACCAAATTTTGTGAATCACTGGATAGATAGAAGGATTATAATACATATATACACACACACATTGTTTTACTATCTTTTCTTGTAAAATGACTAGATGATAGTGTCTACATTTCGTATTGCTAAGTGACATCCTAAATAAAAAGTTAAATGAATAAAATAAAACACATAATAGCAGTCTTAGAAAATATATGTATAGTTATGTTATACAATACCTTACTGTATTATCTAAAAAAAAAATATATATATATATGTGGAGAGAGAGAGAGACTGAAAACAATGGGTGGCATCATCTAGGAAGAATTCCAAAATAATTAACACTGCTGTGGAAGAGCAGTTCCACATTCAATGGCTAAATTAACACATTTATAGCTGAATACAGTTGACCAAACCTGGACACTTTCGTCAGGGCCATGGTTAGAGGTGTGCAGGGGTTGGCCAATGCACTTACCAAACCCCCACACATACAACGTCTCAGGTGCCCAAAGCAGGACGCCATCATTGCGGGTCATGTTACAGTCAAGGCAGGTCATGATTTTTAAGACCATTCCCTTACCGTACCACCCTGCAATGCATTTTTGCAAAATTGTGGAGTGCATTGTCATTGTGGTGCTCAGGTTCAATGTGTCACAAGGCGACCATGTCAGAACAAATGATCAAGTTCCTGGCACAGACCACAATTGACTTACCAATTGGGGAGATTCTCTGATCTCTATAACAAGACTACAGCCTGCTAAACTTGGACAGTGGAGCAGCTTGACAGGACAGTTCCCAAATATTGGGAGGGTGATGGTGCTTTTTCTCTACATCTGTAGAACAATATAGATTTAATGATTTATTGATATTTTATGTTTGTTAATGTTATTGTTAATTTTTATTCTCTGATTGTAACAGCACTGTGGACCCTGTTGGTGCTCTATAAATAAAATGCAATAATAAATAATTATTTAAATTGCACACATTAGCATACAGAAAGAATACTAATGCATTACGTGTACTGAAAAATGAATTTCAGACTCATTGGACGTTACTACGTTTTTTTTCCACTAATAGTCTCTTGCATTACAGACTGAAAGTGAAATGTTGTTAATTTGCACTCTGTGTTCAACATATTTTTAATCACTGATTTATGGCTTGCCATTATGTTGAACCGCACACAAAAACATAAATCTACAATCATATACAAAAAAGTTTATAAGACAATAGTCAAACCACAACGGTCTTGCTGAGCATTTTAGAATTCTCATTAATGTACAGTAACCAAAATCTATTCTGCACTGAACAGAAGATTTACTTTTATAACTTTAGCCTCAATTAATGTTAGTCCATAAAAGCATTTTCCTGTGGTGTGTAGGGACAGACTTTTTCTTAATAAATCTACAGAGGGATCAGCAGGAGAGGCAGGCATGGAACCTTGCAACAATGGTGTCTCAGTCTAAATAGCTTTTGAGTTTCAATGAATGTAGATATCACACTCCTGACCTTGCATGTGCTTTTATGCTGTGTGTCATGTATTGCTAACCATAAAGGAAAAGTAATGTATGTTCCCCCAATATTGAAGTAGAATGTAGAAGTCAATGGCTATTATGTTTATTGCAATATACTTCCATTTATACACGTTAAAGGAAATATGAAGAACACAGGTTATACAGAATGATAGGCCTTAAATTAGAATACACTGAAAGGACTTATGGCAACTGGACAAGCACAAATACACCAATATATTTTGGTATACAGTCTTGTGTAAGTAGTATAGTGTAAAAATATTTAATGTTTATTTCCATGCATATGTTTGCATGCCTCCCATGTGTCCTGCTTTGTACGGGACAGTCCTGATCATCCTGCCATCCCGCCAAGCTCTAACTCAATGCCACTTTTCTGGGCAGAGGTCGAGCTTGACAGGACAGAACGATTTGGGACCGCAATCCCGCAGAATTGTGCGCATACACAGTTTGAGTGGCACTCGACCACCCAAGCCCTGCCCCCCCCAGCATCCCAATTCGCTGGGGGGTAGAAGTTGGGAGGTATGTGTTTGTAAGCAAATCGCGCAAAATGCAGTTATTTGATTAAGTAGCCAAATGCTGGGGTCTCGTTTTACCCCCTGAGGGAAATCATTTGAAAGGAGAAATATTTTTTCATTTAACTCAGCAAAAGTGGACAGAAGTTATTACTTATTTGGCAACAACCTCTGGTAGTCACTATAAAAGGCTCAAAACCTGTTGGGCTACCACAATCAACTAGAAGTTAGCAAACAGCATCATACTAACCCTACTCAATGTGCTCCATGGCTGATCAGGGGCTGCAGTGTGGGGACACACGCTAAGCATAAATATGTAGCATACAACCACATATATCCAGCCAGCCTTACAACGACAGGAAAACCTCGTCATCCCCAGTCCACCCCTGGCGCTAAGCAAAATTATTTGTGGACTCAATAGACTGAAATTGATTTTCTAAGAAGAATAAAAAAGAAACAGATAATCCAGATTTCCGATTGGTAAATACAGAGTTATGCAAACGCAACCTTTAAGGCAACCAAAAAAGGTATAGGCATTATTTAAGGAAGTATTTGGTGTTAGCGTACTTTCAATAGCACCTATAAATTTGCTATGTGTTGACTCATTTCTGTTTGACCCTCTTGACATATTTCACCTATAAAAAAGAACAAATTGGTACCGACTTTTCTGGGGTTAGCTGAAAGTAAGAAGCACTGCGTAAATTGTTGGCGCTATATGAATAAAATATAATAATAATAATACCATTCAAATCTTTAGATCTGTGAAGTACAACTTTGGGCTTACAAACCCCTTCAAAATAATTTATTTTACTGCATAAGGATATATGCAAATTATACTAGCTAGATCAATATATACAAAATAATAATTAATTGTGTATAGTTTCACAGGCCTTTGTACATATCTTTTAGAGCGGACTGTGAATCAGCCTTTGTCTGGTTTTTTTGTGTTTCTGAACTGGGACCCATATGCATTTTCAATAGGTTCAATCATCTAATGGATTAAAATGGGTGTTTTCATGCCCATAAAACTGTTTCCCATAAATCTGCATAATGGCTATTTAAATGATCATATGCAAATTAATAGGGGTTAGAATTAAGCTTCGTGCTAAGTAAAAAGCCATATATGATGGCTTATTTGCATAAAGTTCAGTTAGTCTGTAATGGGAAGAATTAATACTTGAAGACAGAGAACTTTGATCTCTTGGGACTAAGAACATGGATGGAAAAATTTTCCCTAGCTTGCTGCAGTGTAGGGTCAAACATAAGGCCCACTAGACCTTTTTATCGTGCCCTCCAAGAGACAGCAAGCACTGCCTATAGCTGTTATTTAACAGTTATATATTTTACACATTCCACTTTATTTTTGCTGTTAATGCCATGTGTAGTAATAATGTTGTATTTTCCTTTTCACTGAAGAAAAACATAATATAAAAATTACTTTTGTCATCTTGGGTCATGCATGTTGTGTATGTTGATTATGCCATCTTGTTGCTGCAATATACATTTTAAGATGCTATATTTCCCCAGAATAACAAAACTTTACATATGAACTTCATAGTTGTAAGCATACAATACTGGAGGATCCACGTACATATGTGTCAAACCAATGGGCAGATAGTAGGATATTAGTGTGAGGGAACATCAGTCTAAAAATCATGCAATTAAGATAATTATGACACATGATAATTTTTAATGGAGGTTTACATTAAGGTTTTATGTCAGATGTGGCATAAAACCATTCATAGCTATTTTTTCACTTTGTTATAATCTGAGGAGTTTTTCTACGGAATTTTCTGTATATGGAAATATGAAAATGTTTACAGACGAGAAAAAGAATGTACAAAATATGAAATTGGTGGAAAAAATCAAAAAGTAGTATACAAATGTTTATATGGAGGATATGAAAATAATGGCAGAGGAGAAGGTAAGATGATAATCTCTCTCTATATATAATATATTGCTTATATTTTCATATAACATGTTATATGACAGTGCCATTTTAATTGCTATGATGCAATGTGCTACATTTAATAGGTATGATAGCATTCATGTTCATCATATAATTATTACAATATTCCAAGTGTCATGGTAGAGTTTTCTTTTTCCAGGTAAATGCAATGTACTTCTTCCTGGGGGCATTTGTCCAAACAGTGCACTTCCATGTCACGGCTAATTTCCTGTTTGTAGATATTGTAAGATAAACCATACTTTACATTTTGTTTACATTTAATTTAAATTATCAAAGATACATTGTGCAATTTCACATTGTGATTAAAAAAAAAGACCAAACAAAAAAACTTTTTTTCTTTACATTTATGTGTACGTTGGTTAATGAGGATTTTTCATTTTTGATTGGGTACTCACAAAAAATAATAATAAAAAAAAAAATATATATATTATATATATAATGTATCTATCTCTCTGTCAATATATATTAATAATACACAATGCTTCTGGTGTTGATCACCATTCCTGGTACACACTGGATCTATTATAGTTTTTCTCCCCTTTTTGCATAAATTTAAATTGTTTTCTTTTAGTATTGTTTTATTACTTTTTTTGTCCTAAAGTAACCAAAAATAAATAAATCATGTTTTAATGTAAATATAAATCTTTCTTTAGATAAAGGAGAAAAGTTAGAGGTAGCACCATAGTGAAAAATAGTTAAAAGCTTATTAGAGCTTTTTATATCAGTATGATTTCCACTTTGTTTCAGAACACCCCAAGCCCATCCTTTCATGCTATTGTAAAAGGACCAATTCAAATCTCCCTTTGTCAGCATGAATGGTCGCTCTTAAAGCTCTTTTATGCCAACATATTCCCTACAGGCATATGCCCTTTAGGTCTATTACTGATTTACCCAAGTATTCATCTCGTACCTTCTGCTTTTCTTTTTTAGTTGCTGCAGTTCCAAATGACACGAGCCTGCGGTTCCTTTTTTACTCATGAAAATTGTAGACTTAAAGTGAGACAGTTTTATGCATCTCACTCACTTTCTTTTTCAGAAATAAAAAGCCTTTTCAAATTATTAATTTTTGTGTCTCCTTCCCAATCTCATTAGTTACTGCTAGGACAAGTGATCAAGTTTAGTCTTTAGTGTGCATATATGTATATATATATATATATATATATATATATTAACATATACAAAGACATACATTTAATTCACCAATATAATTAAATATTCTGACATTTCATTTAATTATTTATCAAGTATAAACACACACTCGTACTGAAAATGCTTGTCTTCCATCATCTGCTCAGAATGTTTACTTTACACTGTGTGGTGTGTATGAAAATGCATGCTGTTTTTAAGGCAACACTGTGTAAACCTCCAGGGCTTAATATCCACCACCATGTCGTGTATAGTCATAAAGAATACATTGAGTAGTAATAATCACAAAGCTATTTTCAATACTGTTCTGACATCAAAACAAATCCTACAGACAGGCCAGGAATTACATCCCTGATGCCACTAGGCAAATGGATGTCCCCTTCAGAATACCATGACATTTTGGACAATTCTATGCTTCCAATTTTGTAGGAACAGTTTGAGGAAGATCCTATTCCATTTCAGCATGACTGTGTCCCAGTGCACAAAACTTGACGAATGGGCAAAAATCCCCACAGAAAGACTCCACAGTCTTGTGGAAAGCCTTCTCAGAAGAGTGGAAGCAGTAAAAGTTGAAAAGGGGGGACCAACTTCAACTAGACAAATGTCTATGTATTTAGAATGGAATGTCGTCCCTGTTGGTGACACATATCAGCCCCTGGATTGCGTTACTAGGGACCATATTGGGCGATTGGCCTCCCTAGCATACTGCAGTTCTCAATGAGCTGGTTAGGGAGATGAGAGATTCATTTGAAATTGGTACATTTAAAGTCAATATTTTTGGAGTTCCAAGCATGATGTTCTATGCCACTCTGCTCGAAGAAGTAAACCGAGGAAGAAGGAAGCACACTCTCAGAACGATAGGACTGGGGACACTGCCCTAGATCAGGTCAAGCTTTTGGGGTGTTTAGAGGTATGGTAATGGAAATGGCTTCATATGTGACAGCTAATCTGTAAGCTATGTTCTTCATTAAGGTTACTTGCTCTGTAAAGATATAGAATCACCATAGGAAACCCAATTCAAACTAAAATAAACTTGTTGTTTACATTGTACAGTACACTTTTCTATTAAGTTATGTTGGCAAAGTAACACAATCTTTTTACTTTTCTAGAATATTGATGCTATTAATAATTAACAATTTAACTAGTCAAATATCATACCTAAAATTATTCTAAGCAATAGGTGATAATAAATGTATACACATCCAACGTTTTCCATTTTAAATAAAATAATAATTTTTTTTTTTTTTTTAATTAATTGATTTTTTGATCGGGATAGGCTGACAATTCAGATATTTTCCAGTATAATTTGTAGGTGAGTTTTCAACACAACTCATGTAGGTTCTATGATATATAGGCTGACAGTTCAGATATTTTCCAGTCTAATTTGTAGGTGAGTTTTCAACATGTAGGTTCTATGTATAGATCAAAAAACGGAAAACTCTTTTAATGTAAAGCATTACTGACTGCCCCAAATGCACCAAAACATATTTCCAAGATGTGGAGCATTTGCTTTTGAAAGAATACTTCAAATACAGAATACAAAATGTGACTGTTTTGATCATTTATCTATTATTATTAAGTATATTGAGTAGATCCGCTTCTCATTGTGGTAGATTATGTCACCTTTGGCAACAAATGTTTTTGAATTTTTTTTTTTGTAAAAAAAATCTCAATTGTATTACTTATTGCTGTAGCTGATACAAACCTTTTGTTTTGAGGTTATTCACTGTCAACTTGAAAGTGGCTGTTCACAACTTGCAGTAAGTTTCCATCCTACAGAGAGCTGGCATATGAAGTGATATACCAGTGTGAAGGATATGTGATGTTGGGTAACTATGGAAACTGTACTGCCTCTGCACAGGATTCCACAGTGTAAAACCCTTATCGCCCTATTGAGTGGCTGAAGTCTAAAGGTTCCACCCATAATTTTAAAGGTTGTCCATCTCTTCCCTTTCTTTACTTTGCACCAGGATATGAAACTGTTGGGCTGATCAGAGATCTTCATTATTACTTGCCTATTCATCCAGGGACTAAAAACTTGAGAGAAAGATTAAAATTGGTCCAAACTTTTTTTGTAAGGGGCAATGATTACTAGAGGCATCACAGATGGGAGACTCCATATTGAGAAATTTAGAAACAGATATTATTAAGGGACAATAAAATGTCTAAATGGAGGCTACTAAAATGGTTTCTGGTTTGCTCTGCAACAAGTATCATTAAAGTGTATGGGCAATGCTCTGTATATATATATATATAATATAATATATAATATATATATAGTATGTAAGGTAAGTATATGGAATATGGGCATTGAAAATACACACACATAATTACTTCAAAACTGTTTCTATTAACATAAGTTTAGCCCATTATTTAACTGTTATGAAAAGTTATAAAAAGAAAGCAAAAGTGAATGGAATTACCGTGATTGTAGCTGCTGTCTAGCGGCCTTACTTCCATAAACCCCAAAGTCTTTTAAACTAGATTAAAAGCAGATGACACAGTAACAGAAAAGTCAGTGCAAAAATAAATGATCGACCCCCTAACAGGATAGAAAGTGTGAAATCAATGTGAAGGGGCAGAGAATGGCTGACGTGAGTCATTATTTAATATGCTTGCAGCCTGGTCATTTGACCCTGGAGCTATTGATATGGTCATCTGCAGACTTTTCTAAAAATTAAAAGACACGTTAATATTCCTTATAAATTGGTTAACAACATCCTGATGTGCATTTTTAAAAATGTCCTTTTCTACTGTATAAGCAACGAAGGATTCTCTATAATATACAGTATGCAACAAATTTAACACTGGTTCTAAAATAAAATAAAGGCTATACAATTTGCACCATGATTTTATTCTCTAGTATATATGTGTGTACGTGTATATATATATAACATTTTTTTTCTGAACACCTCACAATTGCTCAATTGTATAAACAAATTCAGTTAAACCTTCATTGCAAGTGGACACACCAGAAAAAAATATTACATAGGAAAATACAGTAAAAGAACTATGGACGGCCGTTACAAAACAAACAAGAAGAAATCTCAGAGACGTCCTCAAAGTAGTTTTAACACCAGAAACCTCCTAAATTGCCAATGGAAACAGACAGGAAGGCTAACTGAAAGCAAGATGATGGTTCGTCCTGTAGAACATGGACAGGTCTATGCTTGTGAGCTGGTATATGTTAAAGTCCAATTTGCAAATTCACTATTGCCAATATGTTTTCCACAACCAACTAAAAACATAGAAACGTGATAGCGGCTAAGAACCTTTGGCTAACTAGTCTGCATATCATTCCTGCTGTTAAAGTTTGAACCTCTGTCTTTTCTTGCATTCAGGAGAGCCATATGCTTATATCATGCATGCTTACATTTCCTCATGGTTTTACCCTCTACCACTTCTGATGGGTGGCATGTTCCACTTATACTGCAATCATAGTAAAAGAAAACGTCCTTACATTACATCTAAAACTATGTCCTGTGGTCTGTTCAATGCATATTGAAACACTTCTATCACAACCCCTCTATTCTGCGTATTCTCAAAGCTATACATGTAGTATCTCCTGCAGGAAAGTTGAGTTGATACAAGTGGAAAAAATCATGCAACTCACTGATTTATCAACCCATAAGCTGCTTACACATTGCATACGTGTGTTGGAAATTTCAATTTGCATCCCCAAGGAAATGGCTTATCTCCTTTAACCCCCCTCCATCTGATTTACCCCACACAAGGTAATCTTAGTAAGTCCCGCCTCATCCCCCAAACATGGAGTTGGGCAATGGGGTTAACAGGAGACCCCCATTTTGTTTTATTACTTTAATATTATATAATACCCAACATACTTTCTATTGAATATTACCTTAGTTACAGAATCTGGTGAAAAGTTTGAATTAAAATTTAGTTTCCAAAAATTTTAATTAGGATAAGTAATGTGGGCTGACAATGGCACAAAAATATTCTGTATCCGGGGCTGCTCAACTCAGACATCTGCCTTGGATACTTTTGTGACTTTTGACCTACACAGGAGGTTTATACCTACATTTTCATTCTAAATGTAAGAGCAGACAAGTGGCATAACAGAGGCTTCTTGTTTGGGGGTGCTATTTTGTTGAGGGCTGACCCAGTCGCATCCATGTATTAACATTTGTATTGTATTACCAACTAAACACATTTGTTGGTTATAGCATAAAAATACATTCAGATAATCTAATGCTTTAGGCATGTTGGCATGCTCACCTGTGCTAATAACATTTTACTGTTGATGCATGGCCATCTAGTTAGCTAGTGTTGATTAAAGTTGCAATAACAGTTATTATACACAATACCTAATTTCTCATTTTTTAATATATATGTAAGAAAATGTTAATACATATTTATATAGACAATAAAATCAGTTATTGTGGGTTTTTAGAGCCAAATATATATCATTCTTGTTGTGCATGGTAACAAAAAAACATTGCAAGTCTCAACCAAATAAAATTTTAAATTTAATGATCTGTATTCTTAAAGGGGAATAAAATAAAAATGCACACGGCCTCTGGCTTTTACCTGAATTACCAGTGTGCCCCAAGTATTCCTGACAGTAGCAGGGCTACCATATATCACACTATCAATGAGTCTAAAATTTATGTATAAAAATCAATAACATTGGGGTCAACTAGGCATCTTAATGAAAGATGATCAGTCAGGCTCACCATAATAGAAGCTCTATAGAAATTAGAGGCTTTTTGCTAGTAAATGAAAGGTTGAATTGATTTTCCTATTACTCTACTTATTTAGCTTTCTTTTTAATCGTACATTATAGTGTGGAAAATGTCTAACTGTGACTCATGTCACTGTATTTTTTATTTTGTATGCACTATGGATTTTTGATTATACTTTCATACTTTTATAATACTTTAATTTCCGATGGCTGAAAGGTATTGATATTGTTTCATAGTGGGCAATACTGTATTTTTGCTTAAGTAACAATGCTTTAAATGACTAATCTTGGCCAAAATATTTGAGCTAGCCTACCTGAATAGCTGAAATGCTCTACTAGTTGCAGAAACGCTTCAGCTGTCTCATCAATAGCTGTAGAGCTCAGATAGCTTCTTCAATCGCTTTAATGCTCCGATAATTGTTTTGTTATTTGAAATGCTCCAGTAAACTTCTCAGTGGTCTAATAGCTGGTCCGATAGGTATACTGATAACTTCAAATTTGACTCTATCTTTGCAGGGATCAGTCGTATCAAGTAGAAATGTTGTATTATTCCATCACTGAAGCTGATTGCCTGTAAAACAATGTCACTTGATTAAACTTGTAATAGCTCTATTTACTTCTGACTTCAATGCAGCATTGGTTGACCAGTGACCACCCTAGAGCCACCCTGCGTGGCTTCTTCTCAATGCGTGACAATGAATTTTAAGATTTTTTTTAAACCTCTTTGTTCATACCCAGTTGAGGGTATCTCATTAATTGTTGGCCTTATATCTTGTTTTTGAGGCACGATAGCTTTATTTAAGAAAATGGCATCACTCACCAAATCTTAACTGAGTGCTAAAGTCAGCATTCATACTACAAAGTTTAATTTAGTTGTGTAGGCTTCTTTTGGAAAATAAAAATTCATTAAATTAATCTTATTAGAGCTTGTTTTAACCTAATCTTGCATTTGTAATTTAAGCAAACATACTTCTCAATGTGCTCTTTAGCTAGGAAAAATATTGATTACCGTGAGTTTACTAAGCATGTCTGGGGATAACAGGAAATAAGAAACTCTAAAACTAACTAGGGTACCCCAGCAGATCTACATCACTGTGTTTGGTCTTTCTCAGACACTCAGATGTTTTTGTGAGAGGTGACCTATTACCTTATTTAGTTTACTGTGCATCCTACTACACTCACACCAGCTATAGGCATACATGGACAAGTTTCCCAAACCAATCAAGTTATACCATACGTGTTCACAAATTACTAGCAGTTCCTTCTTTAGACTGTGGCAACCATTAGCCATTAGTGGTAGATTACCTCTACTAGTAACATTACCAGTCACCTGGGCTTCTGTTTCACATATCTGTCACACTGTCCACCACTTCCTATATGGGTTTTGTTGTTTTTTATTTTTTGTGACAAATTCACTGACCTGAGTGAAAAACTGTCCTATGGGAGCAAATACTTATTAGGTAGTTATTAGTATTACTCATACAAAGATTTCAGTAGCTTCTTAAACAGTTACATGGTTGACACTGTGGCTAAATGGTAGACACATGCACATATACACAGAATAGGTGCAAATGTAAATATACAATATAATAATTAAGGAGCCCTTTACTTAGAACAGTTGCTAAAACTCATGTTCGTTGAGTGGGGGAGTACTTGGCAAGTGTTCCATTTGATGAGAAACTCCTGGTTTCCATGATTTGCCACACATTGTGTCTCTGAGATTAAAATACCCAATTTAAGCCTTTAAAATGGTAAATGGTAATTGACTGAAAGTGTTAATAGCAAGAATGGCTAAGGTGGCCATTTAAAATCTTTATTGAATACAAGAATACACAAGTGATCTCTAGACTATTTTGAGCCATCTCAGTAGTGACAGTGGTGGGGACTGGAGAATGGATGGCAAACAGTTCGAGACTGTTTCTAGTCTGTAAAATAAGTCAATGTACATGATCTATTATACATATACAGGCATGAATATGCAGAATAATTTGTCAAAGGAGTGAACAGAAACAAAAATTTGGTTAACATTATGTTTTGAACATGTATGTTGTATATGATAATCCAGCAGTAATAAGAAAATGTGAAGTAAAGATCAGTGATGTTTTAAATGCTCCTTTCATAAAGCAACATTAGCTTGACAACATAATAGAACATATTAATATACAATTATTATAAAATACAATGAAATAAAATTGTGTTATTGTTTCACTAATTCTAACTAATATACAGGACACACACAGACAAGTGACCAAATCCAGTGCGCAGTGATAACATGTTGACAGTACAAATCATATTCATCAGGAACAAGTCAAAACAAATCCTAAAAGTCATGTTTGGTTTATTTACAGTTTTTAAATTAGATAAACAAGCAAGGAAACAAGCAACATAGTAAAAGAAAATAATACACTGGAAGAGATATGCGTAATAGTTTGGTTTGGAGTCACACAAACTCTAGGGTGAGCCTAGAGTTAGTGATGCCTAGGTGCGGTATTTCTTTATCCACCCCCCCTTGTAACTAACACACACTGTAATACCATACGCTTACTCATTCACACTCTTTCTCCCTCTCCCAGGGTCTACCAACCTTATGCTTACCCGTGGTGCCATATGCTGATACTCACACTCATGCCAGAACCATATAGTAACACAGACACCATATGCATACACAGATATGCTAACAACATATGCTCACACACATACACAATCCAACACTATACACTCATACTATTACACAGGCCCACTCTTACACTATACTCTTTTAAACAAATATAAATACAGACTTGCTCACTGAAGGTCAACAGTCAATCCATATACAGCAGCACATTAGTAGCACATTAGATGTATCTATCAAAGGTTGTTCTTGGTCTTTCATACTAGGATAGCCAATGGCATCATGTTCCAATGGCAGGACAACATGTGGCAGTCTGAAATTTAGCTATAATGCCACAGCCAACTCCTATGTATCTGGGATACAGCTCCCTCTGCCTCTCATTCCTCCCCTGTTGTATTAGCTCAGAAATCTTGCCTACAGAAACAGCAGACATGTATTTAGAGATCAGATTCTTCTTCTTCTAAATGCTTTATTTAACAATAAACCAAGGTATGACTCTAGTGAGAGCCTCTGTAACCAATGGTTTGTCATACATGCACAACTCACAGTACCTTCCAAGAGCATGTCTCTGGGTATGTGAGAATCAAAGGTCCTCCCTTCATATTTGAGGTCCCCATAAATCTTCACAGGAGCTGGAAAAGAAAATGAAAGGGACTGATATGGTGAGGTCTGAGTTTTTTTGCTGGGCAGAACAGTTTAAGATGGGTCGTAGAAAGCCACACCTTCTTGACTTCCTTATACTCTGGGATAGGCCTTCAGTAATGATGATTGGTATACAGTTGTACGACTAAACCTTCAGAAGATGTCTATGGTGTTATATAAGGTTCTGACAGATATGTTGGAAATAGGTTGACACAGCTGGCGTGCTGGCCACCTGAAGGAGATCAGGAACAGGGGGATGTTCCAATGCTTGACTAGCTATACATAGACATCTAAATCCACTGTTTATTGTAGTATGTGAATCCCTTGAGAGGCAGCAATTGTAACCAATCATCTTAGAGATGTGAATTTCAGCATTGAAGGTAATGCTCTAGGGTTTGAGTTGTCCAAATAAGGCGAGAGAAAGACCCAACAAAAAGCTTTGCAAAAATGCAAGGTAAATTAAACCATCTAGGACTGACAGCATCACCCAAGAAATGCCACGAAGATGGAAGATCTCCCTCATTAACATAACAGAAGTTGTAAAAGATCTTTATCAAGGACTAACTTAGCCATTTTTATTTGGTGATCTACCACAACCACAATAGTGGAAAACTGCCACACAGGGTGTAATTCCACAGTAAACTCTTATTAATGAAAAGGAGCTCCTGAGAATACATCTATGCAAAAGTCGAGCAGCTCCTTTCTTGGCAAAGACACTGTGATAATAATGCTATTAAATATTGAGTGGGGTCTCAGGCTACTCTGTTGATACCTAATTAGTAATTTGTAAATACTAAACTCTATTCTAGTCAATGACAAGATTATGGTTTGGAAGACAGAGCAATCCTAGGATAAGGTAAAATAGAGGAATGTGTACTGGGTCAAAGCGAATGGTTTCTTGGTATGAAGGTCAAATAATATGTTAGTTTCTGTGTGTTCCAGATTTGATGGTGCTATCATACACCATCTTTAAAACAGTCTGTATTGGTAGCTGTAGACTAATGGCCAGGTGATGACTTAAGAAGCCTTAAGAAAGAAGGAAGAGAAACAAATTTACCCCCACAGGGGGTAGGTCTGGAGAAGCATTTAGTTAACATCCATAGCCTGGTCCTAGTCTAATTGTATGCATGAATACGCTATATGAAGACCACTTTCAGACTACAACTGCAGAGTCCTCTCTTAGATTCCTAAAACAAGGCTGGAGACGGGTTTGGATTTAAATGCATATTAGTAGAAGCAGCCTGGGACTTCCGGATTAATGTAACTTTTTTTCGAGACTCTAGGATGGATTGCGACGTCTAGAGGTTATACAATCATTAGATGATGTAATTTGATGATTCAGATCAACCATAAATTTTGAGGATGCCACACTGAGAAGTTTGTAAACCGCCCTCCGTTATGCACATAGAATTCCAGAATGAACAAGCTAACACCATGCCCCTGAATCAGGCAGAAAAGCGTGACCCACGCTCTACTTGTGTCTCATGTGGTATACAATGCTAGAATTGGATCTGATTTCCTGGCTCAACGCATGTTGACACTATGTCTTTATTTCTCTTCCAAGAGATTGCAAATGCACATTGAATACATATACATATATGGAAATTGTTTTTAAGTGGATGTACCAACACATGGTAGTATTGTTTCATTTTTCACTACTATATTTGGTTTAGCAGTATCTATTTTGGTGTGGTTTTCATGCACATATATCTTGAAAGACATAATATTATATTTTTAATTCTTTCACGGTATGTTTGTTTATATTAAGTTCCATTACTACTTATTAGGTTAGTGGAACTCAGAAGCAGGGTGAAGATAACTAACTGTACTTTAGACAGGTCAGCCACAATTAATCTCAGGTGTATGACAGGACCAGCGAAGGAAACAGGCAAAGGTTAAACTAAATTATTAAACAGTAGTCAAACCAAATCAAATTCTGTGCAGCGACTAAACCTTACGTTAGGTAGGAATATCAGTATAAAGTCAGAAATGGATCAGAACAATCCAGGAGCACCTGCTGAGGATGCTGGGAAATGTTTTATACCTAAGCTTCATACCTGAGCCAGGTAGGTCACACTCATGGTTAGTACCTTCAGCCAGTTCACCAGCATTGGAGTACTGGAGATGCCAGCTATGGTATCCATCAATTTGTCGCACATGGGCAACTTCTGATACCTTCTTTTTTTATGTACATGGTGAACTTGCACGTCATGTGCCATCTGGACCAAAACCGTGCATTGCCTTACAGGGAAGCAGGGGGATGCCCATTGTACAAGATACACTCACCAGGTATGTGACACTTTTTCTTTTTTTTACTTTTGTCATTTTTATGCAGACAAACCACAGGCCTATTGAAATGAATAAGGCAAGGAAGCCATCATTGAAGAAGGAAAGTTGGAACCCTGATGCCATCCATGTTATAGAATGCTTTTCTATAAAACACAACAAAATGTAAATTAAAAGTCACACTGTATAATAATAGTTATAATTATTATTACAAACAACTACAGAAATGCTAGGTTTTATTGCTTATAATTATTGGTTATAATCTATTTTTGTAGACTTCCTTATACTTCCCTGTTAATGAATACCAATTTATAAAAATGCATACATTAAACATTGCTTTTCTTTATGAGTGCATGTTTTAGTGCCAACTTATATCAGGCACAATAATA
Organism: Spea multiplicata; assembly: GCA_009364415.1. Classification (NCBI taxonomy): domain Eukaryota; kingdom Metazoa; phylum Chordata; class Amphibia; order Anura; family Pelobatidae; genus Spea; species Spea multiplicata. The sequence continues at coordinate 67,409 of VKOC01017029.1, forward strand.
TTCTTATTCTGGCACCCGAAACACATGCAAACAGCAAATGTTTTGTTTTCGTAGACATTGATTTATACCGCCACAACCTGTGTCCTCGATTTATAGTCCATGTTTGTGTGCCTTTTTCCTTTCATATACAAAGGGTATCTCCATTTCCTAAAACCTTGGTTATATAAGCTTCTGATCTTTAGCTGAGTGAAGTTGCAAGGGTCAGAGGTCATCCAAGGGTATCACTCATAGACAAAGTCCCTTCAGCTGCAAATGTAAGCTGTGGTAACTGTTCTGAGAATGCGTCCACTTGAGACTATCCACAAACCACTCACAGCTCTCTAAGGACTTATAATGTTGACTCTTCTGACACTGGATCCAGCTTCACTTTAAGCCCCCAAGGTACAGAGAGCTTAAAGACATTCATTCAAAGGAATAAATCCTATTGCTACCATTCTCTCCATGAAGACAAATATACCTCAAACAGAACAAGAAAAAAACCTGCACTTCTGCCCTCTATTCAGCTTCTGAAAATCATTTCATTTGTCTAGAAAAAAACATAAGGATTTATTGTGTTTCCGCCAAGAACGTTTTTTCAACAATAGATGCATTAAATAAACAAACACATGTAGTGTTGAATTCTGTGGCTGTATAATAGAACATGGCAACAACTTTAAAAATTGAAAAAAATATTTGTATGACTGTATTTATAATTTCAGTAAAATTTGATGTTGTATTTGTTCAGAGGAATGCGCTTTGTATATAGCATGTATATTGCAGGCATACATCACTTTTGCACTTTGGTATGTAAGCGTGTAAGTTGCGTCAAACTTTAATTGTATATATATATATATATATATATATATATATATATATATATATATATATATATATATATAGTAATATTAATTTATTTGCCTTTGAACCGCCTTAAGTTTGACCCAGGACGGAGCCCTCAGCTGCCTCCTTCCTATCAACCATCCTTCCTGGCAAGCACCAGAATGTGATGTTATATTGCAACACTCTGTCTATTAAGGAAACACAGCACCTAGGAACATTCGGCTAGGAACAGCATGTTGACTACTACAATATATGAAATATTTATTTTGAAAATCAGAGGCTTGATAAATCATGCAGATGACATTAATAAAAAAAATCTCAAACCCAAAAAGTATTTGTCCACTTATTGCATAGTAAATATGCACTACCACAAATGACAAAAGTGTTTGAGCTTATGCTTCAAAAGTATATACTTTTTTTTATTCATCTAAGGCTAAAGTATTTATATTGGTTTTTGGATCGTCTTTGGACGGTGCACGAGGAGAATGTTTCTGTGAAAAGGGAAGACGATATAATATGGTCTTTACTTCCGTTACTTTGATGAAAATTTGCCAGATAGGGATGTCTGGGAATTAACTTCAAACATGGGTTAATGAATGGCTGCCTTTAAAAACAGTAAGAATTAGGGCAGCGAAACAAGAACTAAGGATGTACTGATGATGTTACAAGATAAATAGATCTACTGGATTCATAAATTATGCACTCTCCTAGATTACGGTCTCATCAGCAATGAACACTAATGCTAAGGTGTGCTTTGAGCTTCTGGGTTAAATTCTAGCCTTCTCTTAACATTTAAAATAGTATGTTAATAGAACAGTGGCCACAATAATGTAAAATCTATAGAAAATTGAGTAGGGTAACGCACAAAGTCAGCTACATCATATTCTGCATGGAAGAAAGCTTTTTTTTGGTGACACATTTTACAGAAAGCAAATTAGAGAAGAAATTGCCATGAACAGTTAATCGTTATATATATATATATATATATATATATATAATTATATATAATATATATATATATATATATATATAAGACATGCTTACTGCATTTAACATACCACATAAACTGACATAAAAAGTATACTTCCTAAAGCAGTTGAAAGTTAAGCACCAGAATTTGGCTAGGACATTGATCAGTAAGAAAATAAGTGTCTTGCTCGATAACTGAATTCATACAGATAATACAACCAGTGAGAAGTGGCAAAAAGCCCCCAAAACTTTACACTTAATTTATCACTTAATTGATTTGTGTTTCTAAATATTGTGAATCCAAAACATTTAAAAACCTGTGCTCATACACAACAATTTTAAAAACACTGCCTATTGTGCAATTGTAAGCTGTACTAATCATTCTCCAAGACACCAAGAAGTGTGTTTAGGATATAATGTTAGGATTCTTTGCTAACCAAATAGTAGATGTGGGTTGCATTAAATACTGATATGTGAATTTCTAGAATCCAGAAGAATTGGTATCCCAGTCTTGATTGTGTTTTAATTATTTTAGTGTCCCAGCGGAACTAGTATGGTGAAATAAGATGCGCAGAAAGTTTTGGCCTTGGGGAGGGGAAGATTTGAGCTTTTCAATCCCCCTGATCTAAATGGAAAAATAATAGGATTTTTTCTGGGACTCACACTGATCTTCAAATGAGAAAATCTCTTGTTTGCCTTTTTCAAGCCACGAACAAGAATCCAAAGTCTCCTTAAGTCAACTGTATGATCTGCCCTTTTGAACTAATTATTATCAATGGGTTTAAAAGGATCAGTTCAATTGTTCTAGTCAAAAATCTGTGTTTGTTGTAATTTTGTGACATTATACTATTCTTTTCTCATTAACATTACAAATAGTTGAGCCATTTCATAGTTATCCATACCTATAAGTAAGTCTACTCTTCCAAAACGTAATGAAATATAATATGTCTATTTTGTTTCTACAGAAAACGTTATATTCTCCTCAGAGTCTTTTTAATAAATCATCTGTTAAGTTCTGATAAAAATAAAACAAAGGGGTCTAAACTGCAAGTGCATGCAAGCCGGCTAGAAATGGACAAATGTACAACTCGCTTATTCAATAAAGCCAACTCGCATTTAAACTAAAAAAAACAAGCATACACTCAACTACAGAAGACTCTAATGAATGTGAACAACAGCAAGCCACTTCTAGATTCTTTAATCTTTGAGTTGCAAATATGAGTTGGAACTAGGTTGTAAGTAAATAATACATTAAAAAAAACAAAATAGGGATTCCTAGGATCCCATATTAACTGTCCCTTTTTCTCTCCTACCCCATGCGCCATGGGGTTGGGGTCATTAAATCAAACTAGGGGCCTAGTCACCAACCATATCCTTCAACTAAATCCACTGTTCAGAGAGAAGAACACTCTATGAAGGACATTTCATTTATTTTTAAACTCTTATCCCTCCAGAGCTTTAATGGTGGCGAGGGGGAGGCACAGCAAGGGTCTGTGCCTTTCTCTCACCACCATTAAAGTTCGGATGGGACAACAGGTCCTTCACTGGCAGCTGTACCCCCTGCCTATTAGGGTGAATAAGTTGACATGCCTTAAAATAATGTTTGGAGAGAGAAAGACCCGATCCCTTTCCTCTACCACCAGGCCTGTATTGTGCGATGGAGGGATAGTGAATAAATTAACAATAAAAAAGCAAAAATTAAAAAAACAGATATAGCTAAATCACTGTCCTTACAATTTGTCCACACCCTTGACACTCAAAATCTATTCTTATCCTGGTGGCAGCTGAAAATGGCTGCTTGTTGGTCCCTAAAGCCTTGAATGCGGCCAGTCCAAGTTAATAGAGATACAATGCATCCTCCAACCACTTGATTGGTGCATGGGAGTATATATATAGGTGCTCCTACACAACTAGCAGCCATTAGTCCTGCTCAAAAGTTGAAGCATAGGGCAAAATTATGTGCAGCATGCATGGAGACTAGGACTGCAACTAACGATTATTTTCAGAATTGATTAGTTGGCCAATAATTTTTTCGATTGATCGGATAAAAAAAACAATATGCAGTTTTTTTGTTTATTTAAAATAACGTAATGAGCAAACTGGGGGCGTTAAAAACAAACATCAGAATAAAAAAAAATTAAAATTTACATTAACGTGTTATTAAGGCATTTCCCTTCTTATTTTAATGACATAATAATAAAAGCTATATTTTAAAGGTACAAGAACGCATTTCTTGTTTTTATTACCTTTTATTTGCCAACCTGCCCCCAGACTTGCCATTCTACCCCCCAGACTTGCCATTCTGCCCATCAGATATGCCTTATACCTCCTATATGCCACTCTGCCCCAATGTCTAATAGCCCCAGACAGCCTTATACCCTGTATATGCCACTGTGCCCCCCTGATATGCCTTTAACCCCAGATATGTCTTATGCCCCCGATATCCCTTATATCCCCTATATGCCACTCTGCCAACAAGATATGCCTTATACCTTCCTATATGCCCCCAGATATGCCTTATGCCTCCCTATATGCTACTCTGCCCCCTAATATGCATTATACCTCCCTATATGCCACTCTACCTCCCTAATATGCATTATACCAATATGCCTTATATCCCTATATGCCAATGTGCCCCCCCTAATATGCCACTCCCCTGATATTCCTTATACCTCCCATACTCCCTGGTGTCTAGTGGGGGCAGCCGGTGAACCTCCGCTGCTGGCCAGCACTTTCGCTACAGCTTCTATGACTGAGCACCGGAAAGTCATGTGATGCCGGTGCTCCATCATGGAAGCCCCAGAGGAAGTGAGGGGCAGTAGCGGAGGTTGTCTGCACGTATCGCTGGCTGCCAGATAGGAGTATCCTCTGCAGCGCTGAAGGGGACCTGATCCATTATTATCTGATCTCTATTTGAGGTTGGATTATAAGACAGTGGGTATTTTCAGAGCATTTGAAAACCCTCATCTTATTGTCGATAAAATCAATTCAACTAATCAATAATGAAATTCATGGACGATTTTTATTATCAGTTTTATCTGTTAGTTGTTTCATCCCTAATGCAGACACTAGCTTAATAGGACTAACATGCTTCCAATTCCATACTTATCACCAGTCAGCTCCAGTGCTGACTCTGTGAGTGTTCTGGTGTGATCTAAAGAGCTTGACTGTGAACATGCCAAGCAGCCAACCAGCAATGCGAAACATCAGACCAAGGAAGGGGCATTCTGTTGCAGTTATCAATTAAATAAGTGCTGTTTCTTAAGAATAAAATCCATATGGAGAGAACACTGATGTTTAAATATAGGGAACATCCCATCTAATTTATTGCAAAACTAGGGTTTGTGCCGCAAACTACAGAATGACTAGGAGGATGCAATATAAAGCAATATGTTAAATATGTGGTCTATATGCCACCTTGTGTCTATTATGGATGAATGTTCATATTATGTTAGTCCTTGGTTTGAACAAAAGTAGCCTGCAAATATCTAAATCCTTAAAGGGTCCATGACAGCCCCAGTAAAGAAGAATGCATATTAAAGTAACACATTTAATATGCACACATTCTTTAAAAACAAAATGAATAAAAGCATTTAACCCCTTAAGGACAATGGCCGGTCTCTAAACCCATAGAAAACAATGCATTTTTATCCCATACATGTACGGGCTTTGTCATTAAGGGGATAACTTGGGTAGAAGCTGCAACTCCCTGCCTTCTCCGTAGTCTTATTATTACTGCCACTGATTGACTGCTTGAAGCTTTCTGCACAAGTGTGATGTTCGCCGAGCCAGCACTGGAACTGACCAACAGTAAGTATATCTCATGCCAGGTAATGTATTCAGCTGAACACATCTCCTCCATAGAAGATAGCTAGGGTCAGGCAAAGTGGCAAATGCATTTTGCAAAGTCCCCAAATTTGCAAAAATGTAAAGTGACCTCTCAGCTTTCATGTGCATACAAGTGCATATGAAGGCCATAGTGTCCTTTTTTATTTTGCAATTTAGACAAAACAGTTTTCTATTTCCATAAATAAAAATAAAAAAATGTAAACAAAATTTTTTAAAAAATCCTAATTGTGGCCATGATTTAAACAAAAAAGCAACCATATAATCTAGAACTAAAATTGGGATTTCGGTATTGATATGTTTGCTAGCAACTCTGCCTCAAGTTCCTCTTTGACTCTCTGAAATGGAATGCTAATCTGGATATTGTGATGTAAATGAATATATGGAGTACCCACTTGGCTTGGGAATTCCTATATACCCTGCCAATGTTGTAAGAAAAGATCTTTTGAAATTCTGACTGAACGGAAAATTAGCCAAGTCAGATCTCCTACTGCAGGCAAGTATCTTGGCATATTAAAGCTTCAATTTGCAGAAAAGGCATGTGCATGTTAAGTGTCTTGTTGCACTGTCTAGGTGGGAAGGCATCCAAATGTCTAATTCAAGTGCTTGTAGCTGTAGCCAACACCAGTGTACACAAGAGTATCTCCAGCTGACAAAAACAAAACCAGGGCATTTTATTTATATACTGCATTTTCAATTGCTTTTACATAAAACTAGTATCTTAAAGCTTATTTAATTATGTCTAGAATATGGCAACCATGGAGCGCATATACATAGGGAGAAAAAACAAAAACAACACCAATAGTGCAATATGTACACAAAATTAAAAATAAAAAAGGGGTGTAACATCCACTCACAAACTGGCTGAATAAATCAAGCTCATCAGGTTCAGTAGGGTAGTAGCTTTTGTTTTTTCTCCCTATGTATATGTGCTCCATGGTTGCCATATTGTATTCCTGAGCATCTTGAGGAAGAGTGTTTTTTGGAGGCTGCTATCTTGGGGAGTATTTAATTATATTTTTATTTATACCTTTTACTCTTTACACGTGGAATTTAGATTTTTGTTTTGGTCTAAATCTTAATTATGTCTAGAGTAATATCTAGACCATATCAAGTGGCTTGATTTAAAACATTTACTATTGGAAACATTTGTCCTTAGGGCTAACAGGGACTTACACCCAAGATGTGAGTACATCCTATACAGTGTATATTTGGAAACAAAAGTGAGTACACCCCTAAGTGGAAATGTCCAGATTGAGCCCAAAGTGTCAATATTTTGTGTGGCCACCATTATTTTCCAGCACTGCCTTAACCCTCTTGGGCATGGAGTTTACCAGTTTCACAGGTTGCCACTGGAGTCCTCTTATCCCCTCCTCCATGACAACATCACAGAGCTGGTGGATGTTAGAGGCCTTGCGCTACCCCACCTTCTGTTTGAGGATGCCCCACAGATGCTCAATAGGGTTTAGGTCTGGAGACATGCTTGGCCAGTCCATCACCTTTACCCTCAGCTTCTTTAGCAAGGCAGTGGTCACCTTGGAGGTTTTTGGGGTCGTTATCATGTTGGAATACTGCCCTGCGGCCCAGTCTCTGAAGGGGGGGATCATGCTCTGCTTCAGTATGTCAAAGCACATATTGGCATTCATAGTTCCCTCAATGAACTGTAGCTCCCCAGTGCCGGCAGCACTCATGCAGGCCTAGACCATGACACTCCCACCACCATGTTTGACTGTATGCAAGACACACTTGTCTTTGTACTCTTCCCCTGATTGCCGCCACACACGCTTGACACCATCTGAACCAAATAAATTTATCTTGGGCTCATCGAACCACAGGACATGGTTCCAGTAAACCTATGCACGTGGGGCATTGCTGTACACAGGGAATGTTACAGAATTACTATTTTTTTTTGTTTTTAGGAAAGCTTGCACCAATGACCCAGCGCTTATAATTAACTTGATAATAATATTCTCATGTGATATTAGGAGTTATGCTGTACCACCATCGGTATCTGGCTCAGTATATAGTGATGGGAGTTATGGTGTATCACCGTCAATATCTGGCACAGTTCATAGTGATTGGATTATACCACCATCTGTGTCTGTCTTGCTATATAATAAAAATTGATACACTGTACCACCCGCAGTGTCTATATCACTACATATTGATAGGAGTTATACTGTTGTGGTGATGGTATACCACCATCAGGCTCAGTATGTGTTGATGGAAGTTATGCTGGACCACCCTTAGTGTCAAAATATGAATAAATCACTGGGCTTGATGACATTTTTTTAACCATTATTTTTTAACTCTCTGCAGTTCTATTATCATGATTTTCCTTGCTTTTTACTTATGCACTTTCCTTAAATAACCTCTGTAAAATATAGTAAGACAGCACACTGTTCTGTTCTTGCCTCGGGCGCAAAAGGAGCTAGCTACGGCTTTCCCCACTGGCTTGCAGTCAGAGCGCCTGATGTCACTGACACATTCAGTGTAATGCTATTTGGAGTACAAAAAAATGTATTTTTCAGTTCCAACAAAAAATAGCAAATATAAAGAAAAAAACATTAATAATGTCAAGAAAAAAATAAAATAAAAGGGTCATATCTACTAGACATATAATTATCATAATCCCATAGCATAAAGAGTCCAACCTCCTCCACTATAATACTTATAATACTAAACCTCAACCCCCTCTATGTGTTTATCTCTAATCCTTTTGTAAACTCCCTCCAAGGTAGCCACATAGCTATACATTTCTGATATCAATCGTTGTATAGCATCATCTACTCTTTCACATTTCATAACCTTTCCATATTATATAACCACATACTAATATTAGGTGTGATCATTGGTTTCCAGAACACTGTTATAGTGGCTTCTAATGTGGAGCAGAGGTGGTGTGATTAAGCAGTATTTAAGATGGGTCTGGGAAAAAGTCATTACCTAGAATAGCTTTACATATACATATCAGCTATTCCCAGAAAGGCCTAATCATAAGGCATAACCAAACAATGTGAAAGAAGGTTGCAGATTCCCATAGATATGGTTTAGGTCTACTGGAGTTCGGTACAAATGTGTTAGGAGTTTAAAGCATACTTCCTGCACTTTAGTACATGTAGAGCCTTTATGTGTCAAAATAAATAATTTTTAGCATTGTTCACTGGTGAGTGTAATGCCCAGGACCTTTTTCTACTACTTCATATAATAGGACGTTGGACTAATATTTTTGCTAAGGATTTCATTAACAAGTTGTGCCACTGATAAAAAATATCTGAGTCATGTTGATTAACATCCCAAGAGCATAATACGACCTTGTATGCATAGGATGTTAATTATATAGGTTACCAAAGCAGTTCCAGGAGTGTGTGGGGACCAATTTTACACAATTTTCTTACCAAGTGACATTATTACATCATAATAGTCACCTAGCACAGGTTTATTAGGAAGGAAAAACATGCCCTATGGTTATTAAGTGTTAAATCAGATAAAAACACTTGAGCTGGATCTGCCATGTGCTCACTTTTACCCTAGAAGACAGCGATTTTCAAGGATATGTCGGAAATGCAGATCCTTTGCATTCTGAAGGATGTTGGCTCATGGCAGATTTTAGTTACATGTAGTATTTTAGAGACATGCCTAACATACATCATTAACATAGATATCAATCATAGACACTGTGTAGTTTCACATTTAAAATCTAATTTTAAAAATAATACAAATGCATGCTCTTCATTGTATCCCATTCGTTTTATGGTTACTGCATGCTATTGTTGGCAGTTGACTCTGATAACTACAACCAGAAGCCAAATATAAGTCAACCTGCAGTAGTCTATTGTGAAACTTTACAAGACCCCCTACTGTAGAAGTGGACATTTCCTTGTCACTGGAATGTTTGCCCTGCTAACTTACCCTATGCATGACAGTGGAATTTCCATGACAAAGAAGACAACATTTTATCTTGTACTGTGATTTCTTGTAATTTGATCTGTATAAAGAATTTGCCTTTTCAGCATCTTTTTGTTTAGGGAACAATTCAAGACTTTGCATTTTAAACATTGTCAATTCTGGTCTCTTTTTACTGTCACTCTTCACTGTAACAAAGGATTCAACTTCAACCTAACTCCAACCTGTACATTTACTACTACCAACTTACATTTACAATTCACTGAAAGATATATTCGTTTAGCATCAACTCAATTCCACCTTAGTTGATGCAAGTTTAAAAAAAAAAAATAGTAACTCCTACCCAAGTCAGACATGAGCTTCCCTGTGCTCACCTTCTTACGTATAAAGAAATAGCATATGGCCCTATTACTATTATCATGCCATCAACAGCCACCTTACTGCTGATTTCTTCCCTGTTTGTTTTGGTGCTCTATGGATGATTACATTACGTTTAACGTTGCATTAACTACAGAATTTATAAACAGTAGTTATAGTGGAATTGGTGTTATATCAATAATGGCAGTTATCAAAGTCAAATATATATATTTTTTTAAAATCCGTATTTGAACTAGTGATCAGTCTTAAAAAAAACAACAAATGCATGTTTATTTTTATAAAGCAACTTGCATTTTACTTTTTGGCTGATGAGTACCGCCATTTTGTGTGTGGTTGCCAATTCAATGGAAAGCTCAAAATGTCTATAACTGGACGACTGTATGTATTTATGTATGTGTAGAGAATGTATTGTGCAGGTAGCTATATAACTCTTACCGGCACACTCTGACACTGCAGGGGGTGAAGTGTGACCCTGGCCACAATCTCTTTCACAATCAGTTAAAATAACAAAATCAAACAGGGACAGCTTCATTGTCTTCCTCGTACAGGCATGCTGTGCGGACAGAGGGTTTGATGTCAGCGAGAGGAGGAGGGGAAGGGAATCACAGAAGCACAGAGCTGTCTAGAAGGGGGTCTTTCCATGCCAGCATGCAGGCCTGGCACAAAAGAGATGCACGAAGCTTGATGCAAAGAATTATTGACAGCTAAAGAGGGAATAGAGTGATGGCTAATTTTTTAAAACCTAAGTTGGCATTCCAATGATTCCGTGACAGGTGTACTTTAAGTGTAGTACCTGTAAGAGGGGGAAATGATTATCCTCTGGTCTTCATACTGAGCTAACTTGAAGCACAAGGTGTTTCTGAGCCCCCTGGGAGGCCCAACTTGAGTGTGCTCCACAGGCTTGATTTGGTGACGGAGGACTTCACACTCATGCGCTGAGCAGGGGGGCAATTGCCAAATTCTTCAAACAGAGGGGTGGCATGACTTGGTCTAAAAAGAGAGAAATAGAAAGAAAGAAAGAAAGAAAATAGTAGGAGTTAGAAGTAGAAAGGCATATAGAGACAAAATATATTATCACATATTTATTTATATTACTTTGTTCTTAGTTGCTATAATGCATTAATTACTTTTTTGTTTACAAAAATTACTTGAACATTTTGAGCAACAAAACAATCAAAATATATCCAACACAAAAATATTATTATTTGCCATAAATACATTTATATATACTGTATATGTCCATCAAGTTAGTTGGTTACATTTCCATTCATCCCTATTTTTCCCTAGCCCTTACGGTACTACAGCGACCTGCGAATCTATAGAAGGCATTTAATCTTTTTTTTGTAACTGTTATCAAGGATCAATAAAGCCTAAACTTCACACATTCATCATCCGGCTATTTCATTAATCATTCAAGGCTGATGCAGGTAAAATTAAGTCCAGCAAAATGTAGATAGCAAATACTTTTTACTGAGCTAATCAATCATTGAGATCAGTCTAGATTATTTCCATTGTTTTCAACCACAGGGCTGGCTATGAAACCAGCAGAAATGTGTTAAAGAAGTGGCAAAATTTTATTCTAACCAAAACATATATAATGTACAATGTCATATGCCATCTGCATGATTGGTTTCTATTTTTTACTCATATTCAGTCATATATAACTGATATAGAATCTATTCATTTAATGGCATTGTTTACTTATTATTTAGGACATAGATTGAACCCTCATCTACCATTTCATCTTTACGTTTTCCAAACATGTTTGAAAACTTTGGTCAATAGTAATATGAACACATAGAATCAGATAGCAGATTAGAACCATTCAATCCATCAAGTTTGCCTATTTTTCTAACAACCCTTATTTGGTCCTGTCTTTACTAGAGAATATATTTTACAAGTGTTGGTACCTATTAGCTAATGGTATAGAGTGTTGAGAGATATTTTTGGAAACTGTTTTAAGATTCCAGAAGTCATTGTCAAGCCTGCTTTGGAAGACATAAAGGGAAATTATCAGATTAAAAATATTTTAAAAACACACACATTTGTATGTGTTCTAGCTGTGTTTTCATTAACAAACCCCCTGTCTCCTTATACCACTCCCTGGTAAACTTTGGAATGGTTCAGTCTCAATCACCATCCCGGACACTCAAGTTACTGAATGTCAATGGACCATTGGACTTCCTAAGCATTGCCATAAAGAATCAGCTCGGTGTGGGCAAAAAAAATGACAGAAATGGCACCCCCCAAGAGGGCAGATAAAGGACATTTACTGGAACAAGTTTTTTTGCCAATGCTAACCTACATCACTTCAAGGAGACAATTATTTTGTCCACAAGACTTCCCCTTTAAGGTAGATATTTCCTTTATGGGAACACTTCAGTAAATCATATATATAAATCTTTACAGTAAGAGCAGATAACAGTAACAGAAGCCTACAGAGAAATGTGAAGTTTCTCAGTTACTATGTGTATTTGTCTTAGGTATTTCTACTTGAATTAACAACTTCCAGAACTTTCTCCTGGCACTTCATCTAGATGAGATTCCTGTCCATATATTTATTTTAAGGAAATGTCTCACAAGTATTAATTCAGATTATTATACTATTATAGTATAATAGGATTTTTCATAACTACCGTTGCAAAGAAGTTGTGTACATTTTTGTGAAAGCATTGTTTACTGTATTGTGTACAAGTATACACAACAAATAATTAAGGTAGGTTAAATGGAATGATTTCCTCTGCACTGTTCCCAAGGGCATTCGTTTCAAGACAAATTGACTTCTCTCTAGTGTCAACTCATTCATCATCTACTGACATTAACACAACAAAACTAAGGCAGGATAGACCTGGCTGGCTAGAGCAGGTTACCCAATGAACATAAAATGATTTACAAACATCCCAGACCTCTGGCAGTTGTATACAATCATCAAGTTACATGCTAATGTATGGTAGCTTGCGCAAACATTGTTTTGCTGTGCATGAATGACCACCAAATTGATCTGAAAATACAAGCCTGCCTCCTTCCTAGTCACATAAGGGTCACATTTACAAAAAAAGAATTACACCCTGCAATGCATCAAAATAGTTTCTGCTGGTTTACTATAAATTTGGATTCTGGCTTAAACTTAATAACCAGTAGAAGGATACAGTTCAGTCTGGTATTTTTACAAATAAGAAGATTAAAAATATAACATAGAAGAATAGAATTTGACAGAACTAAATCAGTCCTTGGTCTTGTCTCAGACTTATAAAAGTTTTATGCCTATCCCATGCATATTTAATTTCCCTTACTGTATTAGGCTTTAGCACATTTCACGGGACCTCTCGTACCAACCTCTCGTTTAAGTACAAATATAAAAAGATGTGTGTATTAAAAATCCCCCTTATGAACACTGCTTTAGTATAGAGTTCTATGCAGTATTTCCTTAAGAAAAAAATTGTTAACACTTGTGTTATGTTTGTTTAATCACAGTGCCCCTTTCTCATGTTTAGTGTACCCATACGTATTGAGGGTCAGCAATTAAGGCTCTAACTCTACCAAGAGAAAGAATGGTAAATGAACTATTCGTGCAATGCCATGGCGAGCTCTATCTCTACATAAGGTATAGATCACATGGTATAGTGAGCCGTAGTCTCTGATCACTCCTCCATTAACATTTAGGAGGTACCGGTAGATGTTTAGTGGGGTCATGTAGCAGGAAGAGGGACTGCTACACCCCTGGAGCTGCCAACCTTGCCCAAAATACACCACTGGATGGGGCCTCAATCAGGTTTGTAAAACAATTATTTCCATGTAACATATCTTGAGTATAGTACATAAGAAAGATTTAAGTAAGCTTTTATATTTTGGATTGGATACCACAACGAATGACATACATGAGCTTGAATAGAGAACAGTGCAAGTATTGTTATTATTAATTGATATACCGGTATATATATAGTGCCATCATATTCATATCTAGTAGTGCATTTTATAATAATTTGGACAGTTTGAAGCAAAAGGTGAGGGCGGCCCTGCTCAAAGAGCTTGCAATCTGTCATACACCCACATGCGATCCAAAGTATAGTCCCATCACTGCTGTGTCTAAAAGCTAGTCAGATGGTTATAAACTGTACACTGAGAGGGCTTAAAAAGCTTATGTGGACCAGAATTGTTAATGGTTTTGTTGTCTCTTTGTACTAAAGAATATACGGTAGTTTGCTTTTGGTGCATATCAGCTAATGTCATAGAGCGTTGCAGAGACAGATATTTTAGGAAATTGTCTTTAACATTGCAGAAGTCATTCTCATGTCAGTTTTGGAAGACACAAAGGAGAACTCTTTATTTACAGTTATTTCAAAACAGGGTTATAATTGGGTAATTAAATAACATTTAGGCACTGCGATTACTGTGCATCCAATTGTTTTATTTTTTTTCCCAGAAAAGCCCAAGTTTAAAGGAAAATTGCTTTTCATCACACCTCATGTCTAAATCACTGTTGCCGTTTTTATGGTACATACATGCACCTAGAGGACAAGAACAAAATCCACATTTTCTGTATATCCCAGCGTGAACACTCGCAGCTCTAATAAAAATGGTTAGAACTGATTAGATGATTTGAGTTCCAATGAAGAATTTACAGAAATCCTGATCTGTTTGTGGCCCCTGAGGTTCTACACCTCTGAATTAAACTAAACTCGCGTATGTATTAGTCCAATTTAAATAAGTCAAAAGTCAATATTTAATGGGTTTTAAGGGATTATGCATAATTGGCACTAGATTGCCACAAAATCAGCTGCTGACATTTAAAGGGTTAATGCAACACCTTTTAAATAGTTAGTATTTATGTATGATAATTGAACATTATATTTGCAGACCATTTAGTATAAAGACTTTTGAAACAGAATAACATCGCTGCCTGTTCTGTCCCTCAAAGAAATCCAAGTGAAGAACAAACAAATTTTATTTTTCTCATGGCAACTGCGTTTCACCCAGGTAAATAACTAGGGTTTTATCAAAGGTGATAGAAATCACTAACCTTCCCAGATCAAAAATCTAAACAAAAATGACTTGGGCTCAATTTCAGATTGGATTGCATTTAGAAGATTAGCCCAATCAGTAGTTGTCATGTTAAAAAAAAACAACTTATGAATAATATTAAATAACGCAACTGTAAAGCATCCTTTAAATCTGTCCGGAAGAAAGAAAAACAAACATATGACACGACAAAAGCTGATCCAAATGTAGAGATGCTTTTAAGACGAAGGAAAAAGGTTTACAGTTACACAAGTTACACTCGTTCTCGTGTTGATATTGTAGAGAAAATATATTTAGTTGAGAAAACAAGGGTGAGGACGTCTGACACAGAAACCTCCTCTCTTCTAGCTTTGCAACTCCTGCCTTGCTTCTAGCTCCTCTTAGATTAATCTCTCTTTTTTGGCTCATTGAATTGTGGTCAAGGCCATTGTAATGTGAGCCCTCCCTCAGATTCGATTGGATGGAGGAGGCAGTGAGAGGCCCCTTTTCACAGAGGACTAATTGCTTTAGACCACCAGTATTTTGGAGCTACAGATGTCTTCCTTAATTTGCCTATAGAACACAATCGGCCCCATCTGTTGCATTTTTTTTTTAAGTCGCCTTCTCTCCCTGTCTGCAGGCCTAAATTGAAAACTCATCAAAAAGTAATACAAGAACAGTTTGGCTGGAAGGCCGCTGCTGAGGGAAAGAAGGAGGGGTAGCCTTTAATAAGGGCCCCCTGCTACTTTTACACTTAGTCGAAAGCCCAAAGAAAAGCTAAGGAAGAAGTCGAAAGCTGGGGGGTGGGTTTTGGAAGAGCCAAAGGAGAGGAAAAAAAAGTTGGAAACCAGGGGACAGATGGGGTAATTTAAGGTAGAATAATCTTATGTGTCATGGCTGAAGGGGACAAGCTTGCTGTGTTTTAGCAACATATTTGACTTTTTACTTATTAAAGATTTAGCTTTTTCTTTTTTTTATGACGACCCTTTTAAGACTCTACCTGTCTGTTTATACAATAAGTATGGTTAGTGTTATTTCCTGAATAAAAGGTGACAAATACCGTTTTATGGAAGGTCAAAGGTGGAAGTATAGGCTATTTGGATTTCTTGAGCAAAACTACTGAACAAAAAACTTTAAATGGAATTACATTTATTTGTATGGTGATTTTGTTTATATGTACTTATAGTTTAGTTTTTGTGTGAAACAGTTACGATGAACCAGGACAACCAGGTATATTACAGAAGCAATTATTTTATTAGAATAACACAATTTCTTTCTTTATTCTGTTTGCGTAATTATTAGAATAATGTTAATGTGATTTTTCCTTTATACTCAAGCATTATGTGTTTTGGTGACACAAAGAGACTTTATTATTATATTTTAGCAACAGTAATTTTTAATTTAATAATTAATGAATCTAAAAATATATATTAAGAAATGATATGCTACACAGTGGGTCTTGTCAACATCTATAACTACAGTACTGATCTCTGTTAAAGTATCTAGGTGATTATAGTTTACAAGTTATACTGTGTCTAAGAAGCATACCATAAGGTACACCTTAATTAGATTTTACTGAACATCAGTAATGCATGGTTTAATGTACATCCAGGGCCGCTGCTCTCCTTCAGCCACCACATGTGCAAGGGGTTGATACAGCTTTAAGATGGTAAAGAGATCCACATGCCCTTTGCCTTGTATCGACAACACATGGGCATTGTGAACCACAATGTTCCAGACATGATCTAAATGGATAGAAAAATGTCCTTTATGTAACCTTACATAACCAGTACCATATTGTGTCTTAATAGTTAGACTAGGGTCACCTAAAATGCAAGACAGAAGCTACAGCGGCCCTGGCCTCCTACTCTATGGGTTCCACTGCAGTTGGTCCTTGCAAGCACCCTGCCTTTATTAGCTTTCCAGCAGAACATTGAGAGTGCTGGTTCTGTTTTCTTCTACCTATCTGACGTTGTGTGCATGAATGTTGTTTGCACTCTGTATGACTGATGGAAACTATGACAACTAGACCTCATCAGTGAAGCCTGGCAAAGCGTCCCTTATCATTAAAATGGCACTCTTGTTCCAGGCAGCCCCCTAAACAAAGATTACATATTGAAGTACATTGTAAGTGTTAATAGGTAGTCTTTAAAACTGCCCCAAACATACTTGACTTCGGGAGAAGCTGCAGCCACAGAACTACAGAGAAACCTCCTCCTTGCTTAATCAGTCAGTTAAATCAATGGGAGCACTTTCTGTGCATGCTGTGTCTGCTTAGACTACCACCTGAAACACTTGCCAAGTTAACACTGGTGGTGACTGGCGGTCAGTATATCATACGGCAAGAAATGTATTCACCCTATTGCATCTTCTGCACTATAAATAGCTGGGAAGGGAAAAGAGGCAAATGCATAAAGGAAATCTTGCATAATCCTAAACTGCATTCTCAGTTGGGACATCATTAACGTTTAATGGGACCATTCAGCTATAATGTGCATTAAAGTGCATGGGATTGCTGGAGTGTCCCCTTAAAGTGAGACTTGCTTTTGACCAATCCAAGGACCGCAGAGATTAATCGGGCATTTTGGGTACCGTATCTGTTTGAATGCCCACACACTGTGTATATGAAAGTGTATTTAATAAACACTTCAACATTAATTTTGTAATGTGCCTGAAGAAGATACCCAAGTTGCCTTATGAAAAACCTGTATTTTCCAATGTACATTCACGATTCTAGGCAGAAACATACCAAACATGGATACATGGCTTGTAAATTTATTTCCCTTTATTTTATAGGTTTTTGCATTAAATTTTGCATAAATCACAGTTCAAGAATGATTCCAGAGCTCTGCAGCATTATGAACTGGACCTTATGGCACATGAAAAATGATATGCTACTCTTATATGCAAGATAGGACCATATGGCTTTATATTATGTAATCCTTTGTTTACATATACACAGACAAACAGGTAGAGTATATATTACCTGCCCACCCAAGGGCAGGAATGCTTTTATACCAACATGCGTATCTAATCTTTGTAAAAATTATACAGTTATGTTGAACAACTTTTTAAAATTTTCATAATTATTCTGTTTTCTGGCACTTCTATACTGTTGTAGTCTGTCTCAGTCATAGACTACATATGAGACAGTGCGGTGCAAAAGGCAGTAAACATGTATGCAGAAAATATGTTTTTTTCAGTTAATTTAACGTGAGAGTGTTTCCATTCATTTGGTAGAACCCTGTGCTCTCTCTACCTTTATTGTGTGTTTTTTGTTGGTCAGTTGGAGATCTTTGCCTCATACCATGGTTCCTGTATGAGGCACCTGGTTATTTGGTTTAATGTTAAGGAACTAGTTTACTTTATGGGAGATAAAATTGCATATCGATTTCCAGTCCTGATGTTAACCCCATTTTTCCATCATCCTCCCTTACAAATGCATCAAGAACAAATCAGCTGTCTGTAAAGAAGAACAGACCCTTAACAAAAGAAAATCAATAACAGTAAAAAATATTAAAAACCTGAAGTTGATACTGAACTTGGAAAACAACTTGTATTTTCACTAACATGAGTCCTCTTGGCTTTATATTTTGAGGCATGGAAGTTTAACGTATGTCACAACTGTCCTTACTTAAAATGTGCATAAAATAATAATAATAATAATAATTGTTTATGAAATGAAACCTGCTGTAATTGGGATTATTTTTTGCATTTAGGTTGTTTTTGTTTGCATCTTATTTATTTTGTTTGGAGTCACCATTTTTGGGAGTCAGAATGGGGGTTGATGGCTTTACTTTGAGGGCCTCAAAAGTTAGTTTTCAATGTGTGCCCCCCACTGTTATACCCTTAGTCCCCAGCGATTTAACCCCGTTTATATTCCCAATGTGCAAAACATTTATCTGATAGGCCAATAACAAATCACATAAACAAATCATTATTACATCGTTTGACTCCATAACCAGGTTAAATATATATATTTTTATAAATCAAAGGTCTAAACAGGGTTGTAACTGGGGCCCCACATTGTGCAGGCGTGTGTGTTTGGGACGCCTTCAATGCTTCAAAACCTCCACACATTTATATTGGACCCCTTAAGTGCTGGAGTGCAAAACCTCCATATGTTTATATATTCATGATGAAGTGCAAAATCTATGTGAATGAATTTTTTTTTTCAATGATGGAGTGCAAGAATGTATGCATTTTAGCCCCTTCAGTGTCCGAGTGTAAATCTTCTTTCTGCAATACATAACTCAATAGTATCTATATACTACTATATACGTGAAGTGGAGAGCAGTTCAGTTATGAAGGTGACTAGGATGAAGGAAGTGGGACCAAAGTTCTAATGGGGTATTTATTATGAGGGTGAACATAAACAATATGGGACTAGAGGTACACAACTAAACACATATACTAAAGACATGCTGCTAGGGGATGTATGGCATGCTAAGGCCTGGGGGGTAAACTGACCAGATTTTTAAAATTCAATCCAGGGATATTTTTTTTTAATTGGCAAATGTTAAAAAAAAACTACTGCTATTTGCTTGATTATAAGACGGCCCTGATTATAAGACAACCCCTCAAAATTTAAATATTAATTTAGGAAAAAACGAAAAAGCCGTAATATAAGACTTCCCTATAAGAAAAAAGTTTTACTAGTAAATATTAATTCACATGTAAACTTTTTTTCATATTTAATAAAAACTATTAACCCCCAATATGCCACTCTGTCTCTCTGATATTCATTTTAATCCCCTATTTGCCACTCTGCCTCCCTGATATTGCTTTTAGCCCCCTATATGCCACTCTGCCTCCAGAAAGCACTTATACCGCCAAATGCCACTCTTACCCTCCCACAACTTACCAGTGCTTTCCTAGGCTTGTCCCTAGTGCTTCAGATTCCTTGGTGTTTAGTGGTGGCAGTGATGAGCGCAGACAACCTCCGCAGCTGCCGGCACTTCCACTGGGGCTTCTATGAATGAGCACCAGAAGGTCATGTGACACCAGCGCTCCGTCATAGAAGCCCCAGAGAAAGTGCTGGCAGCACCGGAGGTTGCTGTGCGCATCGCACAGACCTACACTGGCTGCCGGAGAGGAGGAGCCAGGCCCCCTGCAGGGCTGCGGGGGATCTGGATCTTAGTGTTTTATTTAGACCTCTATTTGAGGTCTGATTAGAAGATAACCTTGAATGTAAAACAATGGTTATTTGTAAGAGTATTTGCAAATACGGTATTTTATGAGCATATTTTCTTCAAACTATATATGCAGTGTATTTGGTATGTGTTTATGAAGTGATTGTATGATATATATATAAATATATACACACTATTTCTCAGATTTTGTCCATGAGATAAAAAAAAATATACTTCTTTTGCGCAGGGCCGGATTAAGAGTATCATGGGCCTGGTGCTGAGGATTTTAGGCCTTTTTACATTAATAATTAGAATAACTCCTCAGCATCCATGTGTACTGTATAAAGATGATAGTCCTCGGCAGATGATGTAGCATAGAATCTTATGCGATGGGATTGGGAGTCCATCAGTACCCTTAAAAAAGTAATCGTACATGGGACGCCTGAAGCTACAATTTAGTGCCACTAATCCTTTTTAATAAAATATGCAGATTGAAATAGAGAAAACAACACAATACCTACTTACTTTTCCTCTCACTGATTTCTTGTCATAGAAAGTTTTGTCCTTTGAAGTGACTACAAATTCAGGAGGGTGTTTTATCTCTGGATAAGTAAAAATTGAATAGTTCAATTTATTCCTACAGAAGTTTCAGGAAACAGATGACCAAAACACACACCAGGAGAGGCTCTGCCACACCGACACCCAAATACACACTCCAGGACAGGCCCTGCCACACCGACACCCAAACACATACACCAGGACAGGCTCTGCCACCCCGACACCAAAACACACACACCAGGCAGGCTCTGCCACTTCCACACCCAAACACACACACACCAGGACACGTTCTGCAACACCAACACCCAAACACTCACACCAGGACAAGATCTGCCACACCGACACCCAAATACACTGTTAGGAAACCTCAGCTAGGAAATTTGAAATATGTGAGCTTATCAAGGCGGAGGTTCTACTTCAGTTGTCTAAGGTAAAGACAAATAAGTTGATGGGGCCTGATGGGATACACCGCAAGTTATTTAAAGAGCTTGGGGATGTACTAGCAAAAACGTTAACTGATTTATTTAACAAATCATTGGTAACGGAAGTTGTCCCAGGGGATTGAAAATTAGCGAATGTTGTGCCCATTAACAAAAAGGCAATAGGGAGGAGTCGGGCAACTACAGGCCAGTAAGTCTTACATCTGTAGTAGGGAAATTAATGAATAAATTGATCAAGGTGGTGCAGTAAACATTGTGTATCTGGATTTCAGTAAGGCCTTTGACACTGTCCCACATAGAAGAATTATAAATAAACTGCAGTCTTTGAGTTTAGGTCCCAATGTTGTTGAATGGATTAGGGAGTGGCTGAGTGACAGAAAACAGAGGATTGTAGTCAATGGCGTATATTCAGAGCAAGGTCTTGTTACCACAGGGGTACCTCCGGGATCTGTACTTGGACCATGCTCTTTTTTATTAGTGATATTGCAGAAGGTCTTGATGGAAAGGTATGTCTTTTTGCTGATGACAAAAAGATTTGCAACAGGGTTGATTTTCCTGGAGGGAGAAGCAAAATGGCAAATGATTTAGATAACCTGGAAAAAATGGTCAGATCTGTGGCAACTGGCATTAAATGTGGATAAATGCAAAGTAATGCATCTAGGGCATAAAAACAGAGTACAGAGTATAGGCTGTTTGGTACTGTCCTAACCTCAACGTGCAAGGAAAGGAATTTAGGGGTAATTATTTCTGAGGATTTAAAGGTAGGTAGAATGTTTGGTTGTATAGGGAGAGGTATTAGCAATAGAAAGAGGGAAGTGCTCATGCCGTTGTACAGAGCACTGGTAAGACCTCACTTGTATTGTGTACAGTAATGGAGACCTTATCTCCAGAAGGATATAGATATGTTGGAGAAAGTTCAGAGAAGGGCTACTAAAATGGTTCATGGATTACAGGATAAACCTTACCAGGACAGGTTAAAGGATCTTAACATATATATATAGCCCGGAAGAAAGGTGTGACAGGGGGCTTATGATAGAAACATTTAAATACTTAAAGGGAATCAACAAGATAAAGGAAGAGAGTTTATTTAAAAGGAGAAAATCACAACAAGAGGACATAGTCAAAAGCTATAAAGGTCAAAGTCAAAGGTTTAAAGGTAACATCAGTAAATATTACTTTATGGAAAGGGTAGTGGACACATGGAATAGCCTTCCAGCAGGAGTGGTAGATGTCAATAGAGTAAAGACATTTAAGCAAGCATGCGATAGGCATAAGGCCAAGCTAGATATAGGATAAGGCCAGGTAGTAAGGAAAGTACTCAGAGGTTGGGCCTTTTGTGTTTTTGCCCCCTTGTGTATCGCCCCCAGCCAGCAATATGTGTATTCATGCCCCCAGCCTGCCCCTTGCTTTCGTATTGATTTATGTAATGGCCCCAGCTGCCCCCCCCTTGTGTATTTATGCCACCAGCAGATAAAATGTCGCCCTGCAGTATGGGATATATATATATATATATATATATATATATATATATCTGACTAGTTTGTTCTTTCCATTAGTCTACACACCTCCCATACTGCAGAGCAGCATTTTATTTAGGCTGGTCACCAATATGTAAAAGTTATATGTGTCATGGAAAACATGGCCGATGTGGTCACCCTAAACACCCTTGTGTATTTCCCACCACCCAGCCCCCCCCTTTAGTATTGATTTATTTGATGCCTCCAGCTAGCACCCCTTGTGAATGAATACCCCCTTTAGTATCATGTCAGCCCTGGCACCCTGTATCATGCTTCCCCCACTTACACATATCACACACATATTAATTAATTTACTTATTCATATACTTATTCACATATACTCATTCAGATACGTATTCATTCACTCATTCACAGATACTCATTCCCTCATTCACAGATATGTATTCCCTCAATCACGCATACTTGTTCATTCACTCTTTCACAAATACTCATTCACCCATTCATTCACCTATACTGATTCATTCACAGATACTCATTCATTCTCTCAATCACACATACTCGTTCATACACCCTCCCTCACCGCCTTATCTGAACTGCAGATGGCTCTATGTCGCTCGCAGACTTCCGCAGGGGCTGCAGCTTCCCTTTGCATTGTTTGCACTCCATGGCTCCATCAGCCCCTACATAAATCCGGCCCTGTTCAGTGGCCTTATTTTAGCACCCCTGCATGCTTCCCATTGATTACACCTCTCAGATAAGCAATGTTCAGATAGAGGGGAGGATGTTCCTATTCTCCCCGCTATCCTATGGATAATCCTTCATTACCCTAGTATGCAAAATATTGGGAGACATCCCCAAATGTCACCTCGCAATACTGGAGTAACTTTTTTAGTGTTTGCTCCCAAATACTTACCCCACCTTGATCCACAGTGCTTTCAGCATCACAAGGGAAGAGGCACTCTACTTTATATTTGACTCATACCAAGGTACCAGAGGGCAATGCAGACATTAGTATAGACCAACAACATACAATTCTAAAATGTAATAAATACTTAAAGAGCTACAGTGCCTCAGCTAAATAATATTGTAAATCGGTGAAACACAAATGCATTTATGCTGCATGTGACAAAGACAGGGCTCATTTGTGCTGCAAAAGCAAGTTTCAGTACTATTAAATGTACATTTATAAAAGTATTTATAATTTTCATATTAAATTATTTAATTGAATAAATATGAATGCCTAGAACTTTGAAAGTTTGATTAAATATGATTAATAGGGGTCATAGTTTTTTTTAAGTAGTTTCATCTTAGAAAATGGTAAACTTTAAACATGTGTACTACATAAATGCATCGTCACACCATAACATTAGTGGTGAACTGCAACAATAAATAAACACATAAAATAAATACAATACTAATCAGAAGTTTTTTTTTTTTCAGTGAAACAAAAACAAAGTGGTACAAGTGAAATATTTTATGCTTACAACTAATAAACAACTACCAGTAATTGACTCTTGCAATAAACCTTTAGCTCCCTCTGCTGGTGCATAATGGTTTCCTTTCTGCATATTCCCCTGGAGTACATGGTTCAATCTCTGCCAAGAAATGCCATAACAGTAAAAGTAAGTAAAAGCATGCTTAATGCCCCAATTTTAAAGGCACGCTCTAGCCTGTTATGCATGTTAGATCTCAGTAGCGCAAAAAAGAAAGGTCAGTTTAAAGTTCTAGAGACTCGCATCTCGAAAAAGATATTGACAGATAGAGCTCAGAGCAGGGCTGCTAAAATGGAAGAACTAAAGAATCTCAATATGTATAGCTTGGAGGAAAGAAGAATAAGAGAGATATGATAGAAACATTTAAATACTTTAACAAAGTACCGGAGGTGTGTTTATTTCAGAGGAGAAATTTCAGAACAAGAGGCCATAGTCTAAAACCAGAGGGTCAGAGGTTTAAATGTAATGCAAATAATTTTTACTTTACTGAGAAGGTGGTAGTTAAATGGAACAGTTTCCCAACAGAAGTGGTAGAAGTTGATGAAGTGAATCAAGACAAGACCAAGGACTGATCAAGGTGTATATAGTTCTTATTTGGCATCAAATCCAATGTTTTAAATCTATGGAGACGTTCATCAGAACTTCTCATGTGCATTTGCACCAATTTGCCATCTCCTAAGTTCCTTGGCTTGCAGATATGTGTTTGGTCAAAATCATTTACCAGTTTGCATCGTTGCTATATTCACATATAGCCAGGCAGCTCCAGTTTTCTAGTATGAGATTTCCATGGTCTGCAAGAACCCAAAAATAATGCTAAGGGCAGCTGCAGCTTCTTCTAAAGGTAAGTATGTTTTTTATGTTGTTTAATTACAGAATGTACTTACATAATACATTGATATCCATTCTTTTGTGGTGATTTTGGGACACTGTAGTGTCATTATACAGTATATATATATATATATATATATATATATATATATATAAACACAAACTAGAACAAGAAAATCATTCACAATTACTGATGCTATTAGAAATCCTATATCAGGGTCATGTACAAGTAAAATTATGGCCTAAAATAAAACTACCTTTATACTTGTTGGTTAAAATATGTTTTGTGACAGGTTAAGGTATTAAACTAATTCTACTAGTGCAAAAAAGAGGTCACAGTGTAAGTAGCATAGATACCAAAGCGAGCGGCTGCACACTCAGAAATATTGTTAATAGACACAGGCTTTTATTTGGCACTCACGGGTCTTTGCCGTAAAGTGCATTAAACACTATTTTATTTCAATCAGCACGGCCAACTTTTCGGACCACCTCCGGTCCTTTCTCAAGGTCCGAAACGTTGGCCGTGCTGATTGAAATAAAATAGTGTTTAATGCACTTTACGGCAAAGACCCGTGAGTGCCCATTTTTTTCTTTTGGTTACATATATATATATATATATATATATATATATATATATACTGTAATACAGATTTAGTGCATTATATTGATAAAGTGCATGTGTTGGTTCATAACGAAAAATTCCTCACAGTTAACCATTGGTAAGGGTTACATGCGGTAAAATGTTGAATAGCGACAGATTGGCAGGAGAGAGAGGTTAGGTCAGGTGTGATAAAGAATAACATACATTTTTATTAGCACAATGAACAAAAAAAATCATATGCTTTATTTCAATTTTGTAGAGGAAATAATAATTTCCGTTATGCCACTTTGCAAGCATGGCACACAAACTATGAAACTGCTCCATCAAAGAAAAAGACCCCCCTAAAGTGGGCACATAACATCCAGTTACTGTTAGCACTCTAAATAATATAGCAACTCAATCTTATATAATTCATCTAGCTAATGCAAATGCAAATA
This sequence comes from Spea multiplicata, assembly GCA_009364415.1. Classification (NCBI taxonomy): domain Eukaryota; kingdom Metazoa; phylum Chordata; class Amphibia; order Anura; family Pelobatidae; genus Spea; species Spea multiplicata. The sequence continues at coordinate 93,292 of VKOC01017029.1, forward strand.
TATCCAGAAGGTTTTAAAAAAATACTTCACTTGCCAAGCATATAAAGAAAGTTAGGACCCAAATCTCTTTGTAAAAACCTTCTTTCTTTCAATCACCCTTTTTCTGGCTTCTTTATAAAGCCAATGTTGGGGAAGAGAAATACAAACATCCAAAAACATTTCGTAAACAATTAGAAACATAAGAGCATAAACAGATCCAAATAATTACTTTATAATATGGCATGTTTTATCTTAATTCATTTTAAGTTATCAAATCAGTAAACATTATATTTTATACAATCTGATCAGTATTACATTATATATATATAAACATATTAATAAACATTCCATTTGAATTATATATACCTGTTACATACCTGCAATCTGGGCGCTCTTCGACATCTTCTTTCTTGCTACCGATGCAGCCGCCGCAGAGAAGGCCAAGACCCATTCCTAGAGAAGACGTCGAAAAGGAGCGCCCAGATTGTAGGTATGTTATTTTCAAACAGTTTAGTTATAACATCCCAATTCATTAAGTTATCGTGAAATACAAGTAAAAAATGAAACTCATGACTTATGTTAGAATATCAATCAAACAATTATCATAGAATCATGATAATCTTGTGATTGATACACTACCACAATGTGTGAGAGTACATGTATGCATAAATGTCCACGTTGGACAAAGAATTTCATTCCCAACGTTAAAATGCCCCAATCCGCATTTTTGTCTGAAACAAATGGGTGGGAAACAGAATTTGTTGTCCGAAAAGTTATGACCAAAACAAATTTGAATGGTTTTTGCCCTATTTGCACATGTCTAATGTATAGTAGAAGCGGAAGTGGTCAGCAGAGAAGGTAGAGAAAGAGTTGGAGAGTGTAAGAGAGTGAACAAGAATGAGAGTGTGAGAGAGAGTAAGAGTGTGAAAGAGGCAGTGAGAGTGAATGTGAGCACCAGGCAATGCATTTCCAAGGATTCCATCAAAACAAGGATTTGAAGCTCACTGTTGTCAGGATGGCATAGTATATCATGAATGGCAGGAGGGCTTAATGCGCTTACTACAAATAACCCTTCATCTGACCCTAACCCTCAATTTTTCATCTAAAATATGTTTTAAGATTGTAGGTATCTTTTTACAAAACCACTTAACATAATGAAGATAATAACTAGCCATTGAAGACAGTAATAAACCTATCTTCACAAATTTGTTTTTAGTCTACCAAACAACACAGTATACAAAAGAAAAAAAAACAAAAGAACAAAACATGAAAAGCGCAGTTAAAGAATTTGACCCGGACTAGGCTCAGATCACGATAGTTCTTTTGTTTTATAGAAAATATTTATTTAGATTTAGATATCCGGCTTATTATTATAATAGACAAACTTGCACACTATAAAATTTTTCGACAGTACTGATATAAATGATTCTGTGATATGTGCTGTAGTATGAAGTAATCAGCAATACAATAAAAAGCACATGTGAACGCACAACTAAGAAAGCCTTAGGCCAGTCTAATGAACTGTGAAAACCAGCCATGCATGTCTCACTGTGGACAAAAAGTAAATTCATTTCAAAATGTTTGTTCAGCTTTGCATTCAGCACAGTGATGTATCTTTGACCAATCTGCTTTCTTATCTGCGCCAGAGGCATGACCAGATAAAATAAGGTATTTTAAGGATAGCTTGATCATAATTTTAATCTAAGTTTAATCATAAAAAGTTCACTTTGATGACCCATCTAAAATCCAAACTTTTGCTGAAGTCAGAGCTTTAGACGATTAAATTCCTAGGGAACAAATCACAAAAATTCCAAGATGTTTAGTGAGGGTATCTCATACATACTAGTTATTCCGCGTCTAATATCAAATGAAACATCTGGATTACCAAACACAACGTGCCATTGGAACCATTGGAACTCCAATCATCCATTTCCAGCTACAGTAGTCATTTAGTACATTAACAATGTTTACACATTTGATGTTATTTAATGGACAAAAAAAAATGTTTTTTTTAAAAAACCCAAACCTTTGAATAGTAGTGGATATGTATGTATGCCATTGAAGAAGACCAAATCCGAACATAAAGAACACCATAAAAAAACAATGTTTTCAATGAATTAATTTCTGTTTTGTTCTTTCTGGGGTTTGTTTTTATCTCTATCTATGCTACACATAATGGACAATAAATAATAATTATAATAACTGATCTGTAGTGCTATTTATCATACCTATGCCTTTGATGAGGACCCATTTTTAAGTTCTTAGTAGTAGAATATTTTCAGATGTGATCCTATAGATGTCATGTGAGCTCCAATAGAAAATCTTCTCTATAAACACGGGTATGGGGCAGAATAATGTCAAGAATGGAAAACCATTCTATTTAAAAGTACTATTCTAAGAAAATACATTTGTTAAGTGTAATAATGCGTAGTTAAGTCTTATGTACCATACAGATTTCTCAAACTTGACATGTTTCAAAATGAAAAGAGGGATAGACAAAAAAAGACTATTAAAAACTACCAAAACAAAACCGACTATCACATAACAAATTTGCCAAAAAAAGAGAAAACAATTCTGAATTAAAAGCTACCGTTTCATAAATGGTGAGTATCGTGTTCATGAGAGCTTCTATGAGACATATATAAAAGTGGAATTTGAAATGAGCGGTACAGCTTGAATTAGCACCAGGGATCCCAGACAGCTGTCAGAATCAGGGGTGCAAGTAATATTTTTCTACGAAGACAGGACTGAAGTGTTGGGAGCTTCTGGGCCACTTTACAAGGGCAGATCACCCTGTTAGGACTCAATTCCCCCTGCTACTATTTTCTTCACTGATAAACCTCCATTATATGAGCTGAAAACCTTTGCTGACAGTGTAACAAAACCTCAAAAGTCACGATATTTTTAAAATACAATTCAAGAAGGATTCCAGTTTTGTAATCAGTATATAATTAGTGGTAGATTGTTGACTTGGGAATAACTTAACCTATTAAGAACCAGCCTGTTTTTTAATTTGTTTTTTAATAACCATTGGCAGACGAGCCCCCTGCTGGCGACCAATAGAGTTGCTCATACGGACATTTAAACTCCTGGCACCAGAGCGGTACGCGTTAACCCCGTATTAACCCTTAAAGAAAAAACGAACATAAATAATGTCCACGAATATTCGCCCGAAGAGAAGACAGGAACAGACGAATATTTGCGGAATACGAAGATTTTTTTTTAATTGAAGACGAGCACGAAGACGAACACAAAGTGCCCAAGTCTACTAATCACATTGTGATTACAAAGCTGGGCTCCATTGATTTGCATGGTTTAATGCAGTACCTGTAATTCAACCTGCAAGGGGAGTTCTCAAGATAGTCTGGAGAGACCCTCTTAAAAAATTTGTCAATTTGGTTATTTTTTTAAAGGACACGCCACCATCTTGCAAGTGAAAGGGCAAGCATACTGGGTATCTAACTGTTATAAGTGTGTTTTATTTTCCAGCTGCGAAGAGAGTGTGAGTCTGCAGTTGCTCCATATTAATGCAGAGTGTCAATAGGAATACTGGAGTAGTAACCCAATGATATTAGTGAGCATATGACATTAGAGCCCTGATGTCACACTGTGATGCCGCAAGCAGATTATACTTACTTTTTGTTCTCTTTATATAGGATGGCCTGCCCGCTTATGATTTCCGTACCATTCAGATATTTAGTGGGAGATACCTTTATTGGTACAGGAGACACTGGTAGACGTTTCACTCTAAAACAAGCTGGGATCCCGGCACTATAGATATAGACAAACAAACAGGTAAAAGCACTTTTAAGACCTTCATTTGTCAGTTGAGGTTTTTTTAAACAATGTTGTGTCTGTTAATTATTTAACTCAATTTGCATGTGCCGTTTACCTTACAGTTAATAAAACTAAAGGGTCAGGAGTTTAGTAATGTAATGTAAAGAGGTCTTAAGTTCTTGAGAGGGTGGTAAATAAGTGGAACAGCCTCACAGCCAGTGTTCCCTCTAAGCTGTGCGCTTGTGCGCGCGCACATAACTTTTTGAGGGAGCGCACACAATCTAACAT
>VKOC01017030.1:0-108440 GCA_009364415.1 Spea multiplicata
TATATTTAGAATTTTCCGATTAGCTCCACTACAACAGCGTAACACCGTTCCGTAGTGGATCTGGAACATGTCGAAATAAATCATTATGGTTCATTGCGTTTAAGGAGGAGGGGTAAGTTAGATATCATGCATATTTGGGATAGCTTATGAAAGGAGACATGTCTTTAATCATATTCGATTAGCACCTCGCTAACCTTGATAAGCAAATTATTACAATATTTTACATGTGATATTGGCGATATTAATATCACTTATAAGTAATACATTTATCAATAATGTAAGAAAATCATGTAGGATTTTTACCTAAGAACAATAAAATAGTTTGCTATTTAAATTAAACTTAATTTTTTCAAAAATGGGAAAAAAATGTTAAACAATGTTCCTGAACCAAATAATGCAATAAAGCAATAGAGGTTATTGTTAAAATGCCCCGTTATAAGGGCTCTAGTTTTATGAAGTCACATTGGTCAAGGCGTTGTGGTAGCCGTGATGAACAGATTTGCAGGAGGAGAAGGTGGAAGACATCGCCCACTTCCAGCGGACAGTGTCCAAACCGTAGTGTGCATGAATGAGAGCTGATGCCATTTACAGTACATGTGAACAAACACTATGGGGACTAGAATGCATAGGTGCCAACAATCCCAGAATTTGCCAGGACAGTACCAACAACAAGGTATACCTCTTGCCTTCTATCTGCAGCATCCAGTATCCTGACCCAAATCAACACAAATAAGGAGGAACCCAGTGAAGTCTAGATACTGTCTGTGTAACAGTGACGGAGGGTCGTGACATAACACTTATGAGTAGACTCATGTCATGTGCCACAATAGGTGCCGTTGGGTGGCTCGAAATATTAAACACAAAAGGTTGGTAATTATATAACAGCAGGCAGTTATAGTCAATATTATATGCCGGTATTTTTTCTAGCAAATAAGCTGCATCCTCTGTCTTGCCTCGTGGGAGCAAAAATGAGATTAATGCTGGCGGATATCTTATGCACCCTCTACAAGTCATTAGGGGTGATAGAAATGGTAATATGAAGTTGGTTTATGCTCATAACTTCCCAGAATCACCCTGGACAGATAATCAGGGTCACCCAGACCAGTAAAGCTCTGACTCTGCGGTTGGAGCTTATATAATTTCATTAAAACATTTCACCACTATAATACATGATATAGAGTTAATATTTAAAAAAGCCTCAGCGTCAGCACATTTTTTAAAGCATGCAAAATAGCTAAACATTTACAGTGACTAGAATACAGAAACAATGGGTTAATAAATTGCATTGCCAGCACATCTATATATCACTGGGGTCTTATTACAGAAACTACACCGAATATAAACATCATTCATTAACATGACCCCTATCTACTCTGACTATAGACAGGTATTATGCTATTCAGCACGCACACATATTTATAGCGCAAACATATTCCGTAGCACTATATATATATATATATATTATAGTATATATAATATATACATACTGTATCTACACACACATATATATATCTCAATATTTAATATAATAATTCTATACAAGTCGAAAACCGCTTTGTATGCATGTGGAGTGCCCATAAATGCTTATATGCTTAAGGTGTATCTGAGCCTGAGGTATAGAGTTATACCGTGTAAGCCATAGAAAGAAAGCATATTTGGTAGATGATACCTTTAATGGCTAACTGACCGATAATGAATTGCATGCTTTGTTCAGGCATACTATTACTATTATTATTATTATTATTATTATCTAGATAGTTTGGAAAGCTTGCAATCCATTATACGTCAGTTAGCCAATAAAGGTATCATCATTACTTACGGTAATTTACCTTCTCCCCTACACGTCGTGGTAACTACACAAGGTTGTACGAGTCTGTCCTTTATCCTGCCTGATTTGGGCTTTTTTCCCACTTTTGTTGCGAACAAACAACAAAAACCGTACCACTATTTTACACATCCGCCTCTAGTACATGCCCTCACATAAATCTTTATATGTTAACTTGCCGTGAACTCTATGAAAACAAATGGAGCTTCGGCGGCAGGCAGTTCGATGGACACCTTTGACGTAATCAAGCGGCGACCTCTAGCCGTCGGAGGGCCTTCCTGTTGCAGCAGCCCGGCGTCTGCGGTGAGACCGAGGTCGTCAACATGTATTATAAGTTTAGTGGCTTCGCACAGAAACTGGTCGGCGCTGTACCGGCCGAGGCGTATAACCCACAGGTGAGGGGGGTTCGGAACATGTCGCGATAATATCCCGATTTGCCTGATGTATTGGACTGAGGTAGTGTGAATGTCGCTGACCTTCACCAGAAGCTTCCGCCTCTCCATGAAGTATTGGTTTATGGCGTTATTCCTATAAACTACGGTATACCTCCGGACTGAAGAAGCTTCCCGCGGGATGTGGTTTAATAAATGCTTATCGTTATTTATTGTATTCATAGTGAGTGTGAAAGCCCAGCTGTGGGTTCTAAGCTGCTGTGCTAATGAAATAATACAGACTGAGGAGATCTTTTCCTCTCTGATCCTCAGCTGGAGTTGTATTGGTGATCAGATATTGATTATGCAGATCAATGATATATTCTTATAGCCTTATCGGTATATAGCCTGCCACATTTCTAATTACTCGATTGATTTATTCCTGGCTACATTATTCTCATTGACAGATCTCATTTGGATCTAGCAGGCAAACAATTTAGGAATTTTTCTTTTTCCCAATCATATTTTTATTTTCCTATATTATCCCCTTATCTGCAGTTATGGGATGTTTATTGGGGCAATATGACATAAAACACACTTTCTTCAGGCTGCATCATCTTGTACAGTGCTGCGGTTAACCCCGTCATGGCAAGGGGTATTTTACACCATAAGGATTCAAGATTGCATGTTTACCCGTTATTCTCACACTTAAACACCAACGCCGTACAATAAGACGCACTAATGTCATACATTCTACGCTCGTGTACACACATGCTAACACCATAAACTAATACACACTGAATTCTACCATACACACTCATGCCAATGCTACACTGCGACGTAAAATGTTAGCGTGTGTGCCTGTTACTGTATGGTGCTCGTGTCTAAGTGTGAAAATAATGGCTAAACATACAAGCTTGAATCTTTATGATATAAAATACAACTTGTCATGAAGGTTAAGTGGCGCAGCACTGAAGAATGTATGCGTTGCCGTGTGGGGGGGGGATGTACTCTCTGTAAAGTAAAACTTCCTTAAATGACATATAAGCCCCTGACCTTCTCATTGGGTACATTAAGTATGCTTTATCTTTTTATTTTTTTTTCTTCAAGCACTTTTCATATTTTCCTGAATCAGTTATGAGCTTATTTTTTATTTTTTGTTTCCTATAAAGGGACTGCGGTCACCAATTTACTCTGAGCCCCCCGCAACCATTTTCGCCGGCCCAACAAAATTGTCAGGGGATTCTGCTGGCGCATCTGAATATTTAGGACAAAACAGAGTGCGTTTTATGTCGTATTGCCCCCAATAATAAAAACACTTTAACTGCGGACCAGGGGGTAATATATGAAAATAAAAATGATTGAGGACGAAAAAAAAAAAGCTGGCTTCTAGATCCGAGCCAAATGTGTCAACCCTTAGGTAGATAAGAGACATGTTATGGGTTGGTGCGTGATATTTGTAATATGTATTTTTATAGTTAAATGCATACAAAATGCTGGAATGGGTTGAAGCTTCTTGAGGTGGGAATCTAGTAGATGCTGCACCTATTCTTGTGTGTATTACAAAAACCAAAACACTTTGTATGGATATCGGGGGAACAGCTAGTTTGCCCCACTTGCCTGTAAACTTAAGCGTAGTAAGAAAATGGAGATACAATGCTGTAAGCCAAATATATAGCGAGTCGGACTAGCAATTTAACCTTCCGCGTCGGTAATTAGCAGTGGATTTAAAATGCTGCTGGAAAGGACACCTTGACGATGTTTTATGCACCAAAATATACACCCAGCATTTGTGGAAGGAGGAAATCCTCCCTTTTAACCCCCCAAATGTGTTCAATTATCCAACTTCTGTGAATTCAAAGACCAGCCTCTTCCTAAATGTTACGGCTTGATGATGCCATCGTGCCCGTTACGGTGATTGATTTGGTTCAATGCCGCCGTGTCTGTAAGAAGTGATTGTGGCGGGCGCTCGTTTCCCATTGGTGAGTTCCCTCTACGCCTGCAGGAGCGCCGGATCACAATGCCAGTGGCACGGCAGCTGGAGTTTATCGGGTCTGCTGTCCCTGATTAAAGGGAACACGCCAATGGGAAACGTAACATTATTGTAACTGTTTTGTTTTATTAGTCGTTATTTCTGCTTAATAATAAAAGGGAGACCTGCATATTTCTTCCTATATTTATATCATAACGTTCTTTTGTAATGTATAACCTTTTATTACAATATCATTATTTGGATGAAGCACCATAGTAACACAATCCCATAAAAATAGATTTATTGAGGGCTACAAATCAACTGTAACCGCTACATAGCCTCACACTTGACATTATTTTTTTTTATAATCATACCAAAGTACGACCAAAGCCAAATTGCTCTATTTATAGGTATGAGACTAAAGTGGGTATGTAATATATTCGGCAGCTTCTTTGTACATATACTTTGTTATATTGGCTGTGTTTGACAGCAGAGTGAGTTCCTGATTCTCTCAAGGTTACGATGACATTTGGTAGTCTGCTTTATGTCAGTAGACATCTTCATGTGATAAGGTGCAGGGAGGTTTTATTGACCTCAAAAGCAGTACCAAGAAGACAGAAATAGGCCACCTCCCTGGGCGTTTAGTGACATAAAAGGAAGGACCCTTTCGATATGGGGAAATATGCAAAATACCTGTGTTAACTTTTTTGCGTAGGATGTTTCTCTAATAGGTTTAAAGAGACCCCCCCCCCCCATGACACATTCTGTGTTAGATGGAGAGAAACCCCCCTGGCTTCTTTCAATGCAGACATTGGTTAAAACATTAGAAGTACAGCGTGTAGAGAGTATTACTCATTGGTCTTGCCGGTTCGCAGTCTAACATCTTAAGATCCCGTTATTTTTTTTACGTAGACCCAAATATCGTGTTTAATCTGTTTACATAGCCAACGATTTAATGGGAGTTTCTTGTGACTTTGACTTTGTCTCTTCCTGGGAGTGCCAAATGTATTTATTTTTTTTCATTACTAATGTTAATTACACCATCCGTTATTGTAAAATGGTCGTAAAAATACTGGCGGTTCTATTAATGGAACACTTATTTTCGGTGGACCTGAATACGTTTTCCTGCATGGAAAGCACTGTGTACGTTCTCTTTTTATTGAGAGACTGACTTCTCCCCTGAGTGCTTCTAATGAACAGGAAAGTAAACTGGATCTCCCTCCTGTGCATGTTGCATAAAGAATACCAGCTCATGTGTGTTAGTGGAACACCCCAGAAGAAAAAAAAAAAGTTTGGGTATTATTGCCGCAAACTGTCACCTAGAAACCGTATTGTGTGAATGCTTAAATGTGACACTGGCTGAAGATGATTGAGCGAGTATTAAGCGTTCGGGTAAAAATAAAATATCTACCATATCTAAAGTAAAACTTAAATGACGTATACGCCCCGGACCTTCTCTTAGCAGTTTAAGGCTAGTGTATTCGTGTCACAACCATAGATACAGATCATGTAGGTACTTTATTCTCCTGCTCATTGTGGAAATGTCATTGAGTACATTAAGTATGCTTTATCATTTTTATTTTAGCACTTTTCTTTTTTTCCTGAATCTGTTATGAGTTTTTTTTTTTTTTGTTTTTTTTTGTTTCCTATAAAAGGGACTGCGGCCACCGATTTACTCTGAGCCACCCGCAACCATTTTCGCCGGCCCAACAAAATTGTCAGGGGATTCTGCCGGCGCATCTGAGTATTTAGGAAAAAACAGAGTGCCCGACCTACAGAAATTGTTCCAGGTAATCTGAAAGAGTCCTGTTGTTTGTTTCTTATTTAGTTAATGTATTAAAGAGATGAACTATATATGTATTCATTATTTATAACACTTTATGCGGCGATCCTGTTAAAAAATGTCACCGTCACGGATTCAGTCTTCAGCATGCTTATTTATTAAATGACAGTATAACCTATTAATAGTATATAACATTTCGAACAGTACTGTTGAATGAATTTGGGCAGTAATGGTAAAAAAAGAGTAAAATCTTTTTTTTTTTTTTTCTCCCGCATAGAAATCTGACGGTGTACCTGTGCACTTGAAACGCGGAGTCCCTGACCGTCTCCTGTACCGTACCACTATGGCATTGACACTTGGTGGGACCATCTACTGTCTTATAGCCCTGTACTTGGCTGCACAACCCAAAAAGAATTAACATGTACAGAGAATGGGACTGACAATGTACTGATCGCAGTGAACATCAGCAATTAACCCTTTGGCCCAAGTTAATTCATTTTATTGTGTTTTAAAACTGATAAAGGCTGCTTATTTCAATGAAATGTTTTTCTTATTGCTTTGTTGTGTCTGGCAACAGGTTGGTCCACTATCTCTTAAAAAAGAAAAACCTGGAAAGTTATTTTAATCCAAATTATGTCTTGTATGGTACATTACACATCATATATAGAATAACCCATGCCAAATCATTTCTAAAGAGCAAACAAATCTTCCTTAATTCAAGTATTTGTTTGATCGCAATGACATCATAAGTCAAAATTTCAAGTCGATCTGTTTATATGAAAGAGGGGGTTTTAAAATTAGTTCTGCTCTGTGAAGCATAGGAGTTTTATTCTAAACTGGAGCCACAGTGATGTCCTATTTTGGTTGGACAACCAATAACCGGTTCAAATACAACTTTGCAAACGGTAATGTGTAAGACTTGGAAGGGAAGTGATTTGACGCAGGTTATTTCAACCCTTTATCATAAAGGGAAGATGCTTGTGGGTTTCTGTAACATGACGATATGAGCCGACCATGCCTGGTACATAATCATTGGGTTAAGTCACTGATTTAACTACGCATTATAAAACCAAGCTCTTTATGCAGCAGATATTTGTTGGGGTTAGAGTTTAAGAAGGTATAATGAAGTCAAGTATTTGAAACCACAACTGTCTTGCCAAATCTCCTATTGGTGAATACACTCCAGTATTGGAGTTCAGAACCATTTTTCATTGCCCAGTGCACATATGAAACAATTTCCTCACCATCCTTATAAGTACTAAGTTTTCCCTCTACTCTCCGTTAAGGGTTGTTTGCTGATGTTCACTATGCACAAGCAAATCATGTGTACTGTATTTATTCCTAGGGAACAGATCAGCTTGTAGTGTGTACTTTTGATGAGTATTCATTAAGCTGATCTTGATGACAGCTAACGCTGGCTTTTACTGATTTTGGGGAGAGTTCTGATACTTTTTTCTTTTCCTTCCAACGACCTGAAGCCTCTTATTTTGAGCACCTGCCATAAATAGTGACTGCAGCTCTAAGACAAGACTGCGTTTATGAATAATAAACAATAGCAAATACGTTTTCTATTTATGCTGCAAACAACTCCTGGGAATTGCATTAATTTAATATGAAGCTGTTTAGCTTTGTCCACTAGGACCATTGACAAATATGGGAACATCTTTCTTTTTTGCGTTTTAAGTTGGAGAAATTACAAACCTGGCAGGCCAATAATTCTTGGAGGACTGATCTGGAAGCTCCTTTAACACATTACTCAAATGGATCTTGTCATTTGTTAAATGATCTGTGGTCAATATGTCCTTCAAAATTACTTTACTCATAAAGTATATTTTTGAGATTATGATTTATCTTTATTTTGGAATAAATACAGCATTAAAATAAGAATATACCAGAAGCTGCCTCTTTCATATTTCTGTATGCAAATTTTGTGAGCTAAGAGTTGTAATGTTGGCTTAATGATCTTGGGGGGGTTGATCAAACTAAGCCACATTTTGTATTACCCCAATACCGAAATTAGCCTTCTATTCTTAAAAATGCGGCGGGGGGTTTCAAGAGACCCAAGCTGAAAAATGTGCTATTCTAGGCTATACAAATTTTTATTTTCCATAGCCGAAGAGCCATAGAAAAATTTCCTTGATGTACTTAATTCCACTTTAAAGTTCATAAGCCTAATAAATATACTGACATTGCATACTTTGAAGTCATTGGGCAGCAGTAACAATGTCGACAAAGCCAAAACACTGATTTGAGAGTTGTTCCATCCAGCTCGTAAAAGTTGAATCTAAAGTAATCTTAGTGACGGCAGTTTCACTTCACTCTGGATTTTTTATGAAAGGGGCTACCTCGGTGAGCCTTTATTTTACAAATAACGTGTATAAAGTAGGAATGCACTGAAATAAAAATTCTAACAGCAAGGGAGTGTGATTGCTGTTAGGAATCATATATATTTAATATAGGAATCACACTCATGCGCAAGCAGCCAATACATGCTGAAACCTGGCTAGCTGCCCCCCTTGTGTATTGATGCTGCCAGCACTGATAAAATGCTGCCCTGCATGATGGGGTCTGCACATCACTTACAGCCTCCCTGTGTCATGCTTCCCCCTCCCTCACACATCCATGCTATCACACACATATTCATTCATTTACTCATTCACAAACATTCATTCACTCAAAATTAATTCAGATACTCATTCCCTCATTCACGCATTCTCGCTTATACACCCCCCCTGGATGAAGGTAGATTTCGGTGCATCCCTAGTATAAAGCATATATCATATACATATTCAGTTGAAGCATTTCAAGATACTCCATATGAGCATAGTCCAATTTGTGTCCCGTAACTTCAAAAAGTTGTGCATGTAGGGTATTTCCATTAAAAGAAGATTTAACTGAACACATTTTGGTGGAATGCAATGTAGTTGGACATAACCTGCATAACAAATAATCCTAAACAACATAGACTTATTTATAGAAAAAATGCAGAAAGTTAATGATCCAGCCAAGGACAGCTTACAATTTGCCAGAAACGTCTCTCTTTAGTATGGTCCCCCAGACATACGGTTAGGCCCCCATGGGATCCCAGCATTAGCCCAGCAGTATCTATTCTGAAAAGGACATCACCACACTTGGAAATTTTACCTGGGAACTCTCCAGGTTTTGCCCGGACGCTCTGGGTGAAAAACCACTTAATCGGGTCTCTGGGTCTTTGCTATGTATCTCTGGGTCACAAAGGCTGCACATGTAAAAATATAGCGTGTATCCAGCAGGCATCTTACGCAGAAGCCATTAAATCAAAATAATGCAAATGTGAGTGTTTTAGATATCATATGTAGTATGAGAACATATGGCTAAGCTTCTGCGAGCCTAATTAAAATAAAAGGATTTATCTGCAACAACAAGGCCGCCACCTTTGTCATAGTATTCATTCCGAATGTCCTCATTATTATTATTGTTAGTACATCTGGTATGGCTGTAGTTTGGATGTTCTTTTAGATTTTATCAAACTAAGAAAGAAATATAAAACCTTTCTGAACCAGCTTATAAAATGTATTTTATTTGTCTAAGTTTACCTTTTACTCAATTAAAACAGAAAAAAATGTAATAAAGTAAATCATGGGGTGATCTTGGGTAGCTAGTAAGACATCAGATGATAAGATCATTATAAATAGTGAGGACAGCAGGGGCCTGAGGATGGATTGTGAGGCACTCTGTGCTTAATCTGCTAGGAAAAACAACATTTGATAGCACAAGTATCTAAAATATGGGTAATTAAAAAATGCGTATGGATTTTTCATGGTTATACAATGTTTTACATGTTTTTACAATGAGCACAACTACAAAATAGTTGGGACTTTTTCTAAAGTGGCAAGACAAAATACCATTTTATTGTCCGCTGCAGAAAAAAAGAATGTGTTGTTCTGTGGGGGGAAAAAATGAGAAACAGAGGAAAATATGTAGAACTATATAATTGAAGAAGTTAAAAATTCACAATTGTTGATTTAGAGAACAAGGATAACCGAATAGAAATTCAACAGTACCAAGCCGGAACGTGGCAGAATTAACCCCTGGTAAATGTAGAATGCCTCTCATTCCTTTCGTAGTAAATGGGGTTTCAAACCATGACTTAGAGTTACAGCCTAAAGAAATTATTGTATCGTATTCCTGCATTCCCTTGTGTCATCATCATATAGTCAAGTTCATAAATCCAGAGACAAATAGTTGTTTTACAATACATACATTTTTATTTTGCCTTTTAAATCATGGTAACCACATTTTTTCCCCCTTAGTGATCGGCTGTCCGGTCCTATACATTAAAGATTATGGTCTTGCTTAGACGAGAACATATTTGATCAATAGTTTAACTTAAGGCAAAATGCTGGGAGCAATTGTACTGATACAACTTTACAATTAGAGGTAATCAATTACTTCTAGGAAAAAAAAGTAAACATAAATAATTGATATTGCTCATACTTAGAACCGGAGGCATGTGTCGGTAAGACATTATGAAAGAGATTTGACTGATTACAAGTGTTGTACCCGGTATAATTCATAGGATCCCCTAATTTTATTCGAAGGCTTGTGATCTCTTGTGCATATTTGGGCCGCTATTCAATACATTGATGTGTGAAGAAGGAGTTTTTGTTAAGCTTTCGAGTGGAAATGAATTACTTTTTCTTTTCTTGCATGTGATGGAGAAATATTTTACCGACCCTTAGTACCTTAGATTAATGCTTTAAAGTGGGGGCCACATCCTCATTTTCTTACTGATCAGTGAAGCTGAAGTTTAACCATCCTTGCTTTTTGCAACCCAGTATGGAACACTGATCGGCGTGGAAGCATCTCGGAGTAACAGCAGCTCAGCTAAGAACCGGTAGACCACACACATTTACAGAGCAGGGCTGCTGGTGCGCTGAAGAGCTCATAAAAATACCTGTAGCATCACTCACTACAGATTTCAAAACTCCCGGAAAGCAACATCCACGCAAGCAGTGTGCGTCGGGAGCTCCATGAAATGGGGTTCCACGGCCAAGCAGCTGCACACAAGGGGGTGACCCTGGGTTTGGTGGATGCAATAATCCAGGGCTAACTGCCGGAATGCATAGTGCCTACTGTAAAGTTTGGGCTTGGCCTGTCCCACTGAACACCTTTGGGATGAATTGGAACGGAGATTGCGAGTCAGGCCTCCTTGTCCAACATCAGTGCCTGACCTCACAAGTGCTCTTTTGGTTGAACAGGCATAACAACTCCGTATTAATGCCTGTGGTTTTACTATGGTCACACAAGCTCATATAGGTGTGATGGTCAGATGTCCACATACTTTTGATCATATAGTCTATGTTCCCTGTTCTTTTCTCCTATTATATAGAGCTATTATCACTGATGAAGTGTATCTGTGCCAGTATGTTGGGATAGTATGACTTGCGTATGAATTACACTATCTACTGACTAGCAAAGGGCAGACTGATTTCCTCACTGAATGGATGCTTTTAACTCTTTCTATAATAATTTGTAGTTTCATCTTTCGCCTGTTATGTATAGGTGAATAGATTTCAGCTACTATCTCAGTGGTATCAGGTCCTGGCTGGATAGGTAAAACCCTACATGCATGGCCACTGGAAGGAGCACTCACAATCCTCTTTGCTCTGCTTTTAGCTTGAAGTTGTAAATGGATACCAGGTAATTTATTTTTACAACCTAAAGAGACACACTATATTGGATGAATATGATTGGCAAACATGATACATAATCTCTAACCACAGTTTACACAATTATACCACATGCTCCCATTATGTACCTATAATGTTTGCTTTTCAAGGTTAATACAAATTGCCTTCCGGAATAGAGCACCATGTCTAGAAGAAAATGAATTAATAATGACCTTAAAACAAAATTACCTTCTGTAAAATTGGGATTGAATTGCAATTACAGATCTCTGCATAGTTAGAGTGTAATATATATATATATATATATATATATATTAGTAAAAGTATTATTAAACACTCATCTACAGACACCAGGCAGCTTGGCTTTCCCTCAGAAATCTCATGGTGCTGCCACAACCACAAGGGATTCTGGGTAGGCGCATGCAAATAAGGTTAACAATTATCACCTTTGCCTCTACATCCACTTTATACATGGATCCCTTGAAAGTAATTGCCCGCTGTACAAGACAGCTTTTAGACAAAACTCAGGTAAGAGGTACAATAGCCAGATCACCACTCATGGACAGCTGTTTCGTCCTTCATGGGACTCAACAGCATGAGATACTGGCTTAATAGTTGAGGGTTGGGTAGCCAAGAAATACCATTACATAAGTTATGGTGGGTAAAGGTGATGGAAACCCTTCCATTTAAATTTAAGGGGTAGTAGAAGTATTATTAAACACTCATCTACAGAGACCAGACAAGCCAGAAGGCTTGTTTTTCCCTCAGAAATCTCATGGTGCTTTCACAACCACAATGGATTCTGGGCCCCAGGATCTTTAGGAATTCTTGCAGTTCAGGCATAGTGCCAATAGACTGATAAAAGGCAGATGTGGTAACCATATTTAAAAGGGGATCAAAATCTCAGGCTTGACATCATAGTAGGGAAATTATTTGAAGGGCAGATAAGAACCATTCAAGCCATCCTGTCTGCCCAAATATAGTTTCACACAAAAGGTTACTGTACATTATAAAAATAGGTTTGGGGCAAATGTATGTAGATGGATTGAAATTGAAATGTTTCAAACTGAGCAAGCTAAGTGGAGTACCTCAGGGGTTCTTTTTATTTTGTTTATTAATGACCTCCCATGTTGCATTGAGAGCCATGTCTTAGTATATGCTGATGACACAAAATTCAGTAGGGTAATACAGTCTAAGCTTGATGTTTCTTCTTTGCAGGTTGATTTAGACAGAGTGGGAGACCGGGCAGGCAAGTGGCAAATGAAGTTCAGTACAGACAAATGTATAGTTATGGGGAAAAAAACAATGCAACATTATTTTAAATGGTATTTTAAATGGTAACTCCCTGGGGAGAACTACTCACAAGGAAGTTTTAGGTGTAATTGTAGACAGCCACAGTTTTCAATGCCAGTCAGCAGCTGCAAAGGCCAAAGAGATATTAATCATGTGCAAAACGAGTTATCATCTCGCCTCTTTACAAGTCAATGGTAAGACCTCACCTTGAATATGTGGTGTAATTCTGGGCACTAGTCCTTAAAAATGACATTATAGAACTAGAAAAAAAATGTGAAGGAGGGCTACCAAATGAATAAGGCAATTGGAAGATTATGAAGAGAGACCGAAAAGCTGCATCTACATATGCTACAAAAAAATGGCATCCTAGAGGGGATATTATAACATTGTGCAAATATGTGCAGAACCAATATAAAGAGCTCTCCAGTGACCTGTTCATTAACAGAAATGTACAAAGAATAAGAGGTTATCCTCTGAGACAGGAAGAGCAAAGATTTCAAAGACTACAAAGGAAGAAATTCTTTACAGTAAGGACAATAGGTATGGATTTCACAGCCAAGAGAGGCGGTTCTATCAAATACAATATATGCCTTCAAAAAATGGTCTGGATAGTATTTTTTAGAAAAGCATGACATACAGTACATGATACAATAGAAGTTAATATTTCAGAGCTTCTTGATCCAAGGTGACATCTCATGGCCTTTTGGAGTCAACAAAGGAATCTTCCCCTTGCCTGCTTTTGGATCAAAAGTTGGAACTATGGGTATAAGACTTGAACTTGAAGAATTTTTTTTTTTTTTTTTGTTACTATGACCTGGAGGCAATTCCTCCCCTGTTTTTAAGCCAGATAGCCCCTGACTATTACAAAGATGGGGTCAGGTACATGCCCAAGGAAACTGCTCTGTAAGGATATAATTTGATAATTGGGTCCAGAGCAAACCAAATCTGTGGAAATACTAATTAAGACCCCAGATTTAATGTTTTATGATGCAACAAAAAAAGTGATGATTCAGACAGATGAATCAAACGCAGGACTTGAGGATTGCTTACCTTAAGAGAATCAGCCAATAGTATATGTATCAAGGACAATGACTACCATTGTACAGATTAAGAATTGTTGGCCACAGTTTATACTACAAATAAATTCCACCACTTCTTTTTTGGAAAAAAACAGTCACACCACAAACCTCCGGAAACAATACAGACTAAACTATTCAGCAAAGCACTCATAGATTCCCAGATAACTATATGGAATTCCCAAAGGTTTTAGCTAAACATTATGCACTCTCCGGGGCACAAAATGCTAATTTCTGACACTCTGTTAAGGGCTACTGTGGATCTACTAGGGAATGAGGAAGGCATACACTGCAAAGAAATGGTCATTTATTTCTTGTCAGCATCTGCAACTATTAGATGCTGCCCTACAGACAGGCCACCACAAGGGAACACACATACATCAGTAGCATGCAAGGATCCAACTCTAAATAAAAATTTCAGACAGTTGAGGAAACTGCTATGTCTAGAAGATGAACTTTGGCTGCTAGTTGACAATCACTGTATCACGGTATCACTGAAAGCGTGTAAAAGGATCCTAGAAAGTCTTCATCGAGCCATAAGAGGAATACAAAAGAAAGATGTATGTGCAGATGATTTATTTTGGCACACCATGTCAAGAGACAACCAAAATATGTTGGGTCAGAGGTTGCAACACCAAGTGAAGATAAAGATCACAAAGTATTTGTTCATGAAGTAATTATGAACATGCATGCGCCTACCCAGAATCCCTTGTGGTTGTGGCAGCAGCATGAGATTTCTGAGGGAAAGACAAGCCTTCTGGCTTGTTTGGTGTCTGTAGATGAGTGTTTAATAATACTTCTACTACCCCCTTAATTTTAGTGGAAGAGTTTTCCATCATCTTTATCCATCATAACTTATGTAATGGTATTTATTGGCTACCCCAAGCCTCAACCATTAAGCCAGTATCACAACCTTATGCTGGTGATTCCCATTGATGAGGAAATAGCCAGGCGTTATCGGTCTGCACAGTTCAAGGGGGACCTGGTCCTGGATGGTCCCCCACAGAAGCTCAAGGGGACCGCTGGGCCCTGGCATAAAAACAAAACAGCTGTCCATGAGTGGTGATCTGGCTATTGCACCTCTTACCTGAGTTTTGTCTAAAGGCTGTCTTGTACAGCGGGCAATTACTTTCAAGGAATCAATGTATAAAGTGGATATAGAGGCAAAAAGTGATAATTGTTGACCTTATTTGCATGTGCCTACCCAGAATCCCTTGTGGCTGCAGCAGCACCATGAGATTTCTGAGGGAAAAACAAGCCTTCTGGCTTGTCTGGTGTCTGTAGATGAGTGTTTAATAATGCTTCTACTACTCCTTAAATTTAAGTGGAAGGGTTTCCATCACCTTTACCCACCATAACTTATGTAATGGTATTTCATGAAGTAAATGAAGAGTCTACAAAAAAAGTAACCAGGGAAGGAGTAGTGATAAATTCACTAGATAGACTATGTGATTGACTGAAATTCTGAATATCTACAGTCCATATATTAATAGATGCTTAAAACACATCTCCCAAGACATTGAATGGAATACACAGAAATACATCTTCTAAAAATAACTCTAATCGTACCAAACAAAACAAATGATTTGGCACAGATAATAAGTGGAGTCTCCCTTTATAGATTCTAAAAATGTCCTGCAAACGGGGTCAAGGTGGGATAAATACTGAGCAGAAAAAATAATAATCACATAATCTGTAATCTTATTGTAAAAAAATAGAATTCAATCATATTAAACATTTGTTTTCTTCACAGAGAAACAATAATCCCTTCCATAATCCTTTGCTGATGATTAAAATAATCTAGTATTGAGAAATGTCTACAAGACCCGAGTGAGGAAGCTGTTCTTAGAGAACTTGCTGTAGTTATTAGATTTTTAATATTGGAAATATGCATGTACTCCATTTTTCAATTAGAAACAGAAATATATGCAGTTGTGAAAATTTATGTTTTTGTTCTTTAATTAGTATATTAGAGAGAAAAGATTTATGGTCCAATAAAACCAAATCCATTGCGTACAGTTTACAGAAACTGATGATCTAAACATTAAGGCTCACTATACGCTAATATGTAAGACAAAGCATTTTCAGTATGCTTTGTCTTACATATTTGCATTGCATTTTTCTTCAAAAATATCAAGTAGTTGCAAACAGACTATAAATTGCAAATTTACCGAATTTTTGCAAATTCGGTCATTCGTATAAAGCCACCAGCAGACAAAGCAGACAAAATGAAGCAAAAAGCTCTGAATTTTTGCCAGAAAAAGTCTTTTCACTCACAGTCTCACTCTTGTTCACTCTCTCACACTCCCTATAGGTTTCCCTACCTTCTCTGCCAACCGCTTTCGCATCTTCTTGTGCTTTATCTTCTCTCTTTCATCTTTTCTCTTTCATCTTCTAGAAAATGGACATAATCTTGCACGAACTTCCGCCAAAATGGCAGTGCCTCCAGTGACGTCATCTCTCTGGATCCTCTAATCGGAGAAGATGACATCACCAAAAGCAATGCTTAGGGCAAAATGGCGGTGCTTCCGGAGACATTCTCTCCTGCATTCCTCCAATAAAGGAAAAGGATGTCACCGAAAGCACCACTAAGGGAAAAATGCCAACACTTCCGCTTCCAGTGACATCCTCTCTCCTTTCCACCCATCCTCCAATCAGGGCATAGGACCTCACCAAAAGCACTGCCATTTTGGTGGAAGTTCGTTATGTCCGTGGAGATATGGATGAAGTTAGAATAGAAGATGTGGAAGTGGTTGACAGAGAAGGTAGGAAAATATTTAAAGAGCGTGAATGAGTGACTTGGGCACCAAACTTTGAAGGAAAAATAACCCTGCTATGATCTCCATGAGAGATCATTTTCAGATCAGGGTCATTCTATGAAGAAGTCAATAAAAATATAGACCTAGGGGTGCCAGTAGATGTGATCTATTTGGAGTTTGCTAAGGCATTTGATATTGTTCCAGCCAAAAGGTTACTTTACATATTGTCAGAAATAGGCTTGAGGCAAATGCACATCGTTGGATTGGGATTATAAAACTGGCAAAATCCATATTCATATATATAATATAATTCAGTATTCAATATATATATATATATACATACATAATACTAGGAAATTTCCCAAGGTAGGCTACCTGGTGCTCTCCCTCCACTGGGGGTGTGGCTTTGTAAAGGGGTGGGGCTAGTTGCATGTAGAGGTGAGGTTACCTTTAGTAAGTGGGCAGGTGGCAGGGAGAGGGTCAGCATAGCCGAATGTCTCTCTCCTCCTGGAAGAAAATAAAAAAAACTGTCCCAGAGATCGGGGATCTATCGTGCACTTCCAATACCTCTATAAATGATCCTAAAAGACCTCATAAATGTACATAAAAAGGTTAATTACATAAAATAAGTGAACTTGTCATGCATGCGATCAATTCCTGTGCCATGCACATTTACCAAAAGGGTTATTGTAGAAAAAAACCACAAATGGATCCAGTCCTAAAGGGACTTAGTATTGCTATTTAAATCCACATCACAATGTGAACATTAAAAATCTGGCGTTCCAGTTAATCGTTCATTATGTTCTTCTTATTACACACAGTATGAATAGAAATAAATCTAAGAGTAACAAAACCAGGAACACACTGGCTAACGCTGCCTTTAATAGTCGGTTTAAAAGAAGAAGCAAAAAGAAAAACAAAAAGAATGAAAAAAAAATGTTCCGTCGTTAATCTGTAGAAAGTTTGTCCTTCCCAGTATGTGTAACAGATTTTGGCATATAAATAACATTTGGGCTCCTTAAATTGTACGTTACGCTGAAGTTCAGTGATGTCTTTCTTGGCATTAAAAATGTCCCGGCTTAAATTAATTGCTCGTCTTTGCCAACATTTTCAGCTGAATTTCTTATGACAGACTTCCTCTGAAAATTGTATTCATCAGGGCTAGAAATGTTAGACCAATTCTCTTTTTTTAGTACATATTATAACTCCGTTGTAAGATACGATTATTATTTGATACGTATAAAAATCTATGGCCTTTGTAAAAAGCCAGTGAAGCATTTTATTATATTAAATTTAACTGCAACAAAGAACGATTCGTCCCATCTAGTCTGCTCGCTTTTCCTGACTCAGAGCTTTAACGGTCCTTAATCTCATCTAAAATACCTAGATTTACCTCTTCTGCTGAGAGGCTGTTTCACTTATCTTCTACCTTCTCTGTAAAGTAAAATTTCCTTACATTACCTCTAAGCCTCTCTCACCTTCTAGTTTTAGATTATGACTCTTCATAACATCCCCCCTATAGTGACTGTGATCCATTATCGCCTCCTGCCACCAATTGTGAGGAAGGCTACCTAACCGGTAGGTGTTTGTCCCACTTGTTAATCGAACTAAAATTCCTCAAAGATCTTCAAATAATCTTCAAAGGATAAAGCGCTTTTCATTTTTAGTACTAGATCTAAACCTGAAGATACTGTATTGGGTTTATGGTCTTTTAGGGATCTTATTACCTCCAAGGCAGAAGTGTACATGGATGCGAAATCTTAAGACTTTATGATAAGAGCTGAATCTTCAGCATGCCCTCTATAGTGTTCTCATATGGTTCATATGATCATTTACAATACTAATTATCATCATCATCATCATCATCACAATAGTACGTTCATGGCAACTTTCCTGAGTAGCAAACTGTGGGGCGAGGGCAATGGTTTTGCTTTCAAGTGAGGCATATTGCTATATAAAAAAGGAGAAAGAGAGTAAAGGGTTAAGGAGAGGTGGCAATGAGAGTTTTCATCGGGAAATCCATCTGGTCTAGGATCAGCCCTGCATTTGTTGATCAAGGTCTTAACAAACGGCGTATATCTGTGCCAAAACCAATATTCTTCAGCTGGCGAATAAGCCGTGTATTTACCACCTCCTCAAACATAAAAGTCGATTCAACTTTTACATATATTGTGTGTGGGTTGTAGAAAGGATGGAAAGATGAAAAAAGGAATGTTTAATTTAAAAAAAATATGCTGTTTTTTTCTTTATACATGTAAAGTGGTAAAGAGCGTAGCCTGGGTGTGATTCTCATGATGGAGAGCAAGAAGAATGGAAGACAGAACAACATAGAACATAGAAATATAGAATTTGACCGCACGTAAGAACCATTCAACCCATCTAGTCTTCCTATTTTTGCTTAGATTCCCCTTCGCAAGGGAAGCTATTCCACGTAACTACCATCCTCCAAATTAAGGTTTCGCATTGGAAAAAACCACAAAAAAGGAAATATTAAGCTATCTAGATGGAGCAGATTTGTGGAGCGATTCTACCAGACCCAGTAATGGCGCTTTTTTATGCATGTTGGCCAGATGATATGTATTAAAAGTACAAGACGAGGGCTTTGTGGTAAGGGTTTAATCCCCTAGTAACAAGACCAAAAACCTGACAATGCTCAGTTGGTTTTATTCTTGACAAATTATACAATTTACAAATCTTAACACATTTTAAAATATTTACTTATTTGAGGTCTTCATGGAAATCTATATATATCAGTAGCGTTACATTCAAATCAAATATTCATGTTTCTTTTTATTTGAACCGACGCATAAAAAATCCCCATGTATAAAACAGAAGGAATAAATGAATATATCCATTTGATTTGTTTCAGTGACTACCGTGTCAGTGTGAACATTATGGAATCCTGTTTCCTAATAAGCAGCCCGTCATCTACGACACCGCGGATATATAAAAACGGGATCATGTATTCCCGTATTGTCTTGATAATATCATTTATGTCACTTTTAGGAAAATGTTCTTGTTTATAAGTACTGAGTCGGCTTGTAGAAGCCCATACTGTGATCTCTTGTAAGAACGGCTCATGAATTGTACAGATGAAGACTCCAAATTATTAAAGACAGAGACGGGGCTATAATAATAACGCTGTGCTGCCCATCGCATGGTGCGCATCTCATACTAATCACATTAGTCTTCTGCAGGCCACAAAAATTGGAATGTAAGGATATCAATTGCAATTTTTGACTATACACTTTTGAGTTTAAACAAAAAAAAATTACAGATCTTGGACTGACCTTTTTTTAAAAAAATTGCAATATACAAGCTGTATTTTCATAATCTATATGCAAAATATCATTATCTATATGGAGATCACGAATTTTCAATT
Organism: Spea multiplicata; assembly: GCA_009364415.1. NCBI lineage: Eukaryota > Metazoa > Chordata > Amphibia > Anura > Pelobatidae > Spea > Spea multiplicata. The sequence goes on from VKOC01017030.1 coordinate 20,131, forward strand.
TAGTTCTGATTAATTTTTAAAATAATAAAAAAAAAAAAAATTTATATTCCTTCCAATCATTAGAATGACACAACGGAGCTACAGAAAGCCTGTTCGCCAAACACTCATCCAAAGTAGCAAAGGGTTCATCTATTATGAATTAGAGATAATTACATTATTGTTTGTTGCTGTGTTATATGACTTGCCATATTTATTGTTGTACGAGGTTTAGCTGGAGGCATCAATAAAAGGAATTATTTCCACTTTTTCTCCTGGTTGACCTTTTCGTTTTGTCAGCCAGGATGTAATTTTCATGTTTCATCAACAACAAGTCAAGAGGTAGAAGAAAAAAAGTAAGCATGTTGAAGGATGGAACTTTAACTGACAAGGACCCTTCAGAATACCTTGCTAGAGAGTGATCAGTAGTAGAGTGGTCACATTAGTGAAGGTCAAACATGGAAGATAACTATGTTCTGATTCATTTAAGGGATATGTTTTTATTTTCAGCGATGTTAGCATTCTAAATATGTCAAAAAAATCGGTGGGCACAAGACAGCTCACATGTCAGGTTCATGTTTTGCAAACCTATCTATCCTATATTATAAAGGTACAAGAGAAAATATCCTTTTTGACATTTTTTGTTATGAGCAGATAAAGGGCTTACCTGCCTTTGACTTCGATGTTCCTTCGAAAACTGGGATAAAATAGTGCTTGAGTTTTTATTTTAAATGTACTTATATATAGAGGGATATCAATGGGGGTAACCCAAATATAGATATTTAATCATTAAGAAATAAGGATATTTCTAGATAAAAGATACCAAAAGTTAGCATTATCCATATGATAAAATCATAGTCGTCACTCAAGTCAGATTTGTTGTAAGACTCCTTCAGTGTTAATTGGTAAGGATAATGTAGCAGGTGGTTCTTACAGTGTTTGGTTGGTAGCAAGCTGCTTTCTTGATAACTCGTAGCTATCTAGCGAAATAAATACATAGTGGGATTCCATACTGTAGCTTTCTGCCTTCTCGACGGGCGGATTGAATCTAGCTGTAAATTACTATGAAGATTCTACTCTATGCTGTCTATCTTCTAGGCTATGGATCAATAATGACTGTGAATGAATTCATTCACTGTGTCGACGCCTAGATAGTAATTGACTTCCTTCTATTGCAGCTCCTATCACAGCTCGTCTCTAAATGTGAATGAATTCATTCATAACTAGCCTGATGTACCAAGCCCAGCATTCCCCATAAATAATAAAGGAAAAGAAGACCCGATGAGCATTTCCCCAATTAGATGTGGATTTGTCAGGATATTTTAATAAGAAAAAGAAATTCTGTGAAAGCGGGTTTTTTAACTAAAAGTGTTATTTTGGCTTATATTCGCAGAGATGTGGACAAAGAAAGAAGATTAAAGATTAAAGATAGAACAGAAAAGAGAAGGGAATAGATAGAAGATGAAAAAGATGCAGAGGAAGATAATGTAGGGAAACATTTAGAGAGAGTGAAAGCGTGAACAAGAGTGTGAGTGAGAGCATGAGAGTGAGTGAAAGTGTATGTTTGCAATGGGTAGCAAATTTTGTTCCAGAATCAAATATGCCACCTAATTTTTGGCTCAAACAAATGGACAGGAAACTAAATTTGTCTTAATAACCAGATTAACATATTTACTGGTCTTGTGCAATTGTCAAAGTATAGCCAAATACAGGGCTGGATAAGTATGCAGAATTTTGCTGCAAGAAGCCCTGCCTTCACATTGGCTGAATAGGGAAAACATGGCAGACACATTCAAAATGAAAGTGGAATTCTGTGCAATAAAATAATACAAAATACAAAGTTATATACTGTATATACAGCAACTTCCCGAATTACAACAAAATTAAGTAAAACAAAGTTTTTGTCAATGCTGACCTACCTTACCGTACTTTAATGCTCAAGGAGAAAAATACATTTTCTTTTTCTATCGGACTTGCCCTTTCATGATCCAACGTGCGGCTTTCCGACTACCAGCGCCATGTTTAGTATCAGATGGAGGTCTTATTTACACTTATTTACAACATCTGCTTTATTGCTTTAATGGCTTTTATTCTCTCTCTACCCTGTATGATTCTCCTTCTATTTTTACCTTCTTCAATATTTACCTTGCTCTTGCTTGTGGCGAATGCTTGGGCAAACCAAGGATGTATTCACAAATGGCTAGAAAAGACATTAACCAAAAGGAGCTGTACATACCAATTTTAATATGGGTTTATGTATACATAAATATAAGGAAATCATTATCTTTTTTAACTGCTTTAAAATATAATATGACATTATGATAACCAGGTCTCATATCATTTCATTATATTACTCTATTGTATGGTGGGAGCTTGGTAGATCGTTTTAGTATATGGTATCACCTGTGTGTGAATCAAGATAAAGGAAACTATCTAATACGTTCGTCAAACTCAATCCAATTCTGTCCTTGTCAAAGGGTTAAATACACATCTTATCTGTTATTAAATTCAAAACGTACGTGGGGATCAAGTGGCAGAGAAGTAAATAACTGAACAAGTGCAAATTAGGGGAACACAAGCAGCTAATCTCAGAGGAAAAATACTGAAAAAATGTGCGAATTCAGGCAAGGATTAAAATAGACAAACTTAATTTGTTGTTATTTATTTTTAAACAGAAGGATGAATAAGCCAGACAAACCACGTTCAATTGCAGTTAAGGTCACACTGAGGAGCAGCTGCGATGCATTAATGATTTTACAAATAAAGCATTCAGTGAACAATAGTTCAAGGTCACCTCAGCTGGCTACAGTAGAAAAGTAGGTAAAAATATACAATTCTGAATGCTAGAGCACTTATGGTATAATAAAAAAGAAATATTAATCATTGCAATAATGCATTATATTTTTTTACAATGTATTTGTGTTTGTTCACACAGTGTGTGCTTAGCCTACAAGTTGTGTGGCTTTTATTAGGAGACATGTATAGACCCACTAGGGGCCTAACGAGGAAACTTCAGGGTTTTTTAGTAACCTTGCTAGTCAATCTGCAATTGAGACAGTGTTTAGTGCCGACTATGCGCAGTGTTCAATTTCTCCATTTCTTTATATTCCCTCTTTCTGTCATTTACTCACACCAACCCGTCAGGTGTCCACAGGGAGATCTGTGTTGGGAGTGTGTGGGAAGAGGTAGGGGCAAGGCGGGCCCCATAAGTGGTAGGAAGCCTGCCTGCCTGCCTGCCTGCCTGCCTGCCTGCCTGCCTGCCTGCCTTACACGAATTGCCACCCTGCTACAGCACAGACTATTATTAAATGTAATATTAGGATTGTGTTAAATGAATCTCCCCAACTGGCCCATGCTCCCCACTGCCTGCAAAGGTGGGAAAGCAAGGCAGTGCCGGAAAACTGGGATTGCTGGGTCGATATGCCTACTTGTATTTACTGGGTCTGTTAATGGCTTGCCAAATTTGCTATTCTGTACATGTCTAGCAGGGTCATAGCACATCAAACTATTTTAGGTTACAATCTCTTTCGTTGGGATGGCACAGATGGCCAGATGTAGGCTACCTGTAAGCTAGTTAGAGGTGTTAAAATATTGTTATTTCTGCATCAACTTATAGATCACAAATAAGTACTCATTGCACATTGATTCTAATTTCACTCATTTACATTAATCATAGTATTGGCATTGTTATTACCTATATAGAGAATTATGTGAAATATATGTATTTTTAATCAGGCCGGCAGGGAAAGCTCAGTGTGACGTCATTACAGCCCCATAAATCATGGAATTGGGATTCTATGAGCACTTTACTCGCTCTAATCTTGTAAATGAATCTTGCTGCGTTTTGAATCATTGTGTATCGAGTGCTGCTTTGTAGAAGTTCCACCCCGGAGGTGAAATTTTCTTTCGGAAATGACAAACATTGGCACATTCATTTCACTAGTTTGATTAATACATTTCCCGTACACAGCGACTAGACATGGCCTCATCAAACCTTCCCACGATTACAAAGGCAGTGAGTATTTTCAGAATACAGTGATTAAATCTTATTTTAATATAAGAATTAAGCAATAGAATATTCATTATTCAACATGTCTTGAAGTTTATTTGTGTGAATTACTAATAATTGGTTTGGGGAATATAAAGTCATATTTTACATGCATGGCTACAAGAAAAATATTTGACTATAATCCGTGCGGAGAATAAGAAATATTTCTGGTGACACATAAAAGCCGGGAGGCAGACTAATTCATCAAAAACATAGAAAGAACAAATTGGGTGTTCACAGCACAGGTGTTACATATATCAACTAGGAAAAGAAATTGTTGGGTTCATAGTAGAGCAAAGAAGATATATTTCAGCAGTAAAGAGGAGAGAACCATTTCTCATTAGATGTTCTTTCTCATTTACTGAGAATGTGACAATAAATGTAACATTAGTCATATGATTCTTGTTACTATTCAAAGTCTTTAAAAATGATAAGTGATGATTATTGATCATTTCCATATTTTTGTTGGGACATATAGTCATATGACACAAGAAAAAGAAAGCAATGATAGGTTTAATGCTTTTTTTTTACAGCATCCCAAAAAATCTTAGTACAGCATCCCAAAAAATCTTTTTTTGTGTGTTGTTTGATCTCAATTTGCTTTATTTATATGTTTATGTATGTACAGTATGTTGGTAACCTTTGCATCATTAGCGCTGCGTAAATTGTTAGCGCTATATAAATAAAAGATATTAATAACAACAATAATAATACTACTAATTAGTAAATTGTATCGATAGGGTCTATCACCACTCAAAGGTGCTGAACAGGCAGAAAATAGCATTTTCCATTTTTAGAATATGGATGAAAATGTTTGTCCTCCTCCCGACTGGGCAAATGGAGTATGTTTTGAACTGCTCTACTAATGGGCCACTTGGCTAAGCTTGCCTGGCTACTAGCCCTCACCTGCGGGGCAGTTAGGATCCCGCAGTACAATATGGAAAACAGTCATTGGCATTGAACGCGTACATGGGCCAGGAGGAAGCGGCCCTGAGCACAAGGGAGATTCCCTAAATCTCGTGAAGGAACAATCATGCAACCCAGGCTTAATAGAAGTAGAATTTCTGTATTCATCCTCTTAAGAAAAAAAAAGAAAAAAAAAAGACCACTTCTTTAAATTTCATAATGATTCCATGTCACATTTTAGGGCAAAATAAAAGATAAAATAGTATTAACTTTTGCTTCACTGCAGAAGGCAATTGACCGTCTATAATGTTATTAAATATAATGAATTGAAGATTAAAAAGGAAGTTCAGCGTAGAACAGTACTTAATATCCAGGGCAATTAGGCTATGCCTGTCACATTGTTTTAAAGGTAGGAAACACGACAGATCTGATTCTTGTATGTAAATTCTATTGGAAGCATGAAAAAGGGAACTTCCATAACAGATGCTTATCGTGTTACACGGAACCTTTTTACATTTCAGATTCAATATAATTGACCTTGCTCATTAAAAAAACTAGGTTTTTTTTAGAATGCATTCATCAATAACAGAAAACACCATCTGAGCTGTCATATGCTATTTTTCAGTTGTAAGATTTTGACAAACAGAAAGGTTATCTGGAAATAATTCAGAGAAATTAGTACATGGAGTGTCTTTCACACGCACGCGACACGTATAGCAAGTCTTCATACATACAGATTGATGAAAGCAGAATTATAGGTGCAATTACAACGCCTTACTCCTAATAATGTAAGCACAGCCTTTGTTAAATAACCAATGTTTGTACAGTTATAGATACTGTATATTTATATATATTTCTACCTTATATTTTCTAAGAAATATATATTTTTTTAAAATACCTACTTTACTCTATATATTGGTCTATATTAAAAATAGAAAGGAAAAATAGAGATAGAGGACAAAGGGGGGTGAAATAACTTCACCACTGACATGTAAGTTGTCATTCACCTTAAATGTCCTCACATTAAACTTGCAAAATATAAATAATAAACTAATACATATTAGTTATGACTGTTGTAGCTTCGATTTTCCGGCACAAACCAACAAACAAAAGAAAGAAGGGAGGGTGGGACACAGAACCAGGTAAGCTAACCACAAGAATGGTTCCTGAGCCCGGGAAAGCAGCCACTTATATAATGTACCCCCAACTCCACCCCCGAAATTCCCGCCAAAAATCCTACCCCTCCTCCGCACAACAGTCAGGGCCCACTATAGCCCATGCTGGCCCACCGGTGGGCATCAATACACAAGCTATGTTGCAAGTGTTTGCATGTGAGGAAACGCAACCTCGGTTGAGTCTTGTCACTTGAGTCAATTGAAAGTCATAGAAATGTTATGAGCCCAAGGTAACCTTCTCACCTTCCTATCCCTGACCATCAAGTACTTCAACCAGTGCTAAGATGGTGTATATTGATAACATCCATACTTTTGAGTCTATAATTATTTTACATCATACAACAGCTGTCTATAAAGTGCTTCAAACCAGCAATTAAAATCGGTGGTATTTTGAACAAATTAAGTACTGAGGATATCTCTCCTGAAGGCCGCTTTTGTGTTATTATCTATTTGAGGAATAAAGGTCATGCATATTAATCTATAGTCAAATTAATAAAAATGTCACTGAGATATTTAGGCAAAACAAACCCTGCTGTTTCATTGCTTGCACAATAGACTTGAATGAAATGATAATGCAGCGGTTGCTTGCAATTACTGGGAGAAAATAAAAATTGAAAAAATTGGGAACCTTTACTAAAGGGCAAATTTGAAGAAAAGTGAATAAACTAAATCAGAATTAGATGTGCATCTGGCGGATGAAGTTATGAAAGTCGTATCTATGTAAATTTCATACACTGGCAAATGTAACAAAATCTTTGAGTTCAAAATCTTTGAGATCAAAGCCTCAAACACCAGTCAAGGAGTAATGCAGGTCTTGTAGATTCCTTCTAATTAGGATTCAAGTTGCGTTGTCAGTTGTTGTAACAGTTTAATCAAGATACTCTGGCCAGCTCAACTAATTTAATCTAATTTACTCTATTTTTGCAACATAATTTGCTCTATTTTTGCAAAATATTACATACATGCTTTGTTCTGCATCACCGGGCTCCTCCCTGGTTTCCAGTAAAGACACTGCAGGCCCGAGAGAGTCCATGGTTGCTCCTGGCCAACTTCTTTGGATTCCTTTTTAGAAGTGTGTGAGAGGAAGGTAGTTGGAGTCATGTGGGTGCATGACAAACCAAGGGACATAACAGATGGCATTACCAGTGCTCCATTATGGGGGAATAGCTGCCGGCATTCACCAAGGGCAGGTAGGTGCTTTGGTATCCTGTTTCCCTGAACACTTTCATAATTCTGCCTTACCTCACTTTTCTTGGATTTCAGGATTATGTTCCTCGAATTGGCGTTTTGGACTGGTGCTAATTTTCCAACTTGACCTCTGATCCTTTGGTTGACCTCAGCCTTGACCATGCTCCTGTTGCACCTCATGGATTAGTTTTCTTAGACTGTCTCCAGTACAGTTCTGCTCACCTTGCATATAAAAGACTATATACCTTTTACAGAAGTGTAATACTTCATTACCACCAACTGACTCAAACTGACAGGTTTACGATTCAACTGGGGGGATAAACTTGTATGACAGAATTGAGCCTCAACTCATATGACCATATCAACTGGCAAACTTGGCAACCATCTTGACAGCAGTCAAATTGAACGCAATTGCGACCCAACATCATTTGACAGGAGCAACGTCAAATTGAACAGCACCTGACTTAAATTGACAACATCTTGACTTTCAATTTCATTGTTAGGGCTAGGAAGGTTACTTAAGCAAACATCCTGCTTTTAGTAGAGCCGCCAGAGAAGAAGGAAAATGAAACAAAAGTCTAATTTTCTAACTCTAATAAGTAAAGAATGCCTGAATCAATTTGCGAGTAGTAAGATACATTAAAGTACATGCTAAATGGAATCCAACAGGCATTCAAAATATAATTATATAAATAAACTATGCTTTTAAGTAAAAATCCATACAATTTTCCTACAAAGAGTACATAGTAGAAGCTAATATTTGCCATTAGACCATTTATTTGGTTAAGAAAAACACATTAAGAAATTTATACATGCATATAGCGGATGTGTCTCCACCGTTCTTTATCTCTAAGCATTAGACATGCTCTAACAACGTATAAATGTACATCCATATAAGAGGCAGCATAACATGGCTACTTAGTTACTGAGAATATCAGTCAGTACTACAAATGTCTAATGACTCTTGCTGTCTCACGAAGCCCACTGTGGTGCTTGAGTCAGAGTGTACATTACGCTGTAGTCCACATAAACTTAGTTAAAGTGTTTTAATCTTGAAGGCCACTCATGTTCCCAGACACCAAACTCACCAAAGTCATGCTGGAACAGGAAAGGGCCTTCCCCAAACTGGGACCACAATTGTCTAAAATGTCTTAGTGTGCCATAGCATTAACATTAACCTTCAGTGGAACTAAGTGGCCCAAACCCTGAAAAGCAGCCCAAGATCATTATCCCTCCTCCACCCACCTTTACAGTGGAAACTATGTATTCCGATAGGTAGCCTTCTCCTGGCATCGGCCAAACCCAAATTTGTCCATCAGACTTCAAGGTTCATCCCTCCAGAAAACACGTTTCTGCTGCTCCAGAGTCCAGTGGGGGTGTTCTGTACATCACTCCAGCTTACACTTGGTATTGAGCATTGTGATCTTTGGCTTGTGTGCAGCTGCTTGGCCATGGAAACCCATTTCATGAAGCTCCTGACACACAGAGCTTGTGCTGATGTTGCTTCCAGAACCCGTTTGGAGCTCTGTAGCAAGTGATGCAAGAGATGTCAGGTGATTTGTACACACTACGCATTTCAGCACTCAATGAGTATGCGTGGCCTTCTATTTCATGACTGTTGTTACGGCTAGACGTTTCCACTTCACAATAATAGCATTTACAGGCGGATCTAACAGGGCAGAGATGCCATGAACTGACTTCGGCCAGAGGTGGCATCCTATGACGTGCCATGTTTAATATTCTTCAGTAAGACCCATTCTACTGCCAATGTTTGTCTATGGAGATGGCCGCCTACATGCTTGGATTTATACACCTGTAAGTAGACGGTGTGGCTGAAACATCTAAACCCAGGAGGGGTGTCCCAATACTTTTGGTCATGCAGTGTAGATAAAGTAAAGTAAATATTCAGACACTAGAAGCTCTTAGCTGAGAACAGCTAATTAGGCATTGATTAAATTCCATAGCTAATTAGTCACATGGCCACAGTTTAAACCACGACAAACATTCCAGGAACCTCTCTGGTTATTTTACGTGGTAATCAGAAATCTAAATACGTATAAAAAAAGTAATTCCTAAATGGCATCGGCCATTCTCTGTTCATTGGAAATATCTATACAGTAAATCACGAGAACATACAAGATATTGAGTACAGTGCTGTGTTTTTAATCACAATATTCTTTCTTATCATCATTTGAAAAAGGCTGTAAAAAAATAGCTTACAAAGTGATTTCGCATTTCATAAAATTACTCATATGCAATTATGAAGATCATATTTAACATTTAATTAAAAAAAAAATCAATAGCTATAACACACATCAGGTTTTTAATTTTTTTTTTTAATCTTACGCTTCAAGTGATCTCATGCCAACAGATGAAGATCAAAGGTTGGCCAACGTAACCGGAGCGTTACTTATCCTACTCTCCTAATGGTTTCTGCGAGTTGGGCCTTTGTAGTTAATAACAGTAAATATCAAATGAGTGTCTCTCCATCGAGTAAAGTATTCTCAGAGATCTGTGCGAATCTAATGCTGTTCTGAACATTTATTCAGCGTGGATTCAAGTTATAAATAGATTCATCTCCTTGACAACAATAAGGAGACAGTAATGTACTGTAAGACGTCCTCACTATCGGGACAAAGGGTCGGACGGGTCAGGGCTACCACTTCTTGATTTGTTTTCAAGTCCTTTATATCGTATCATTGTAACAAGGTAGCGTTGCATTTACATGGCTACGGGCGCGTAAACAATCCGTTTTACAATCATATTTGTCATTTTATTATTTTCAGTCAAGGACACATGCAATATCATGTTTATTCGGAATGTTCTTATGTTCTATTCCTTTATTAGTATATGACTCGATATTATAAATGACAAGTGATGGAAGGGAGCCTTCCACCAAACCACAGCTGATGGCCTCTAGGATAACGTTTATTACCCTTATCCAATAGTTCGCCAATTCCACATATATCCAATATATACAACTTATTAATGTCCCATCTTGTAACATTCTGATTAAATAAAATGAAGCTTGGGAATTAAATAGATTTATGTCGAAGTGAAGGCATTTAATAGGCATATAAGTGGGCTGGAGTTAGTATTAGTAAAAGGCAGCTCATCAGTAAAGTTGAGTAAGGCATTGATACATATTCTCTTACATGTTTCATTTCTATGGAAGAAGCATATTCTATGCTGAAATATTGTATTGTTTCATCATGCAAAAGTTTAGCATACCTTGGAACTCTCTCTACTTTTTTTTATCTACACAAACTAACAAATTAAAATCTCATATTTTTATCCATTTAAATGAGCCTCACTTGCCTAGCCTTCCCTGCATTTATAATGATCACATGTGATTATTATTATTATCATTTATTGTTTTATATAGCGGCATCAAATTCCGTAGCACTGTACATTGGGTGGACAGGACAAAACAAGCAGGGCCGGCCCAAGACTTAATGCCGCCTGGTGTCGGGGGGGGCGCCGTCATTTTAACCTTCGCCAACGCCATTATCTTCTCCCCCCCGGTACTTACCTTTAAACAGTCCTGCGGCGAGTCTCCCTGCTCTGCCACGGTGCCGGCTTGTAATGCTGAGCGCCGGAAATTGACGTCACTTCCGGGGCTCAGCATTACAAGCCGGCACCAGACCGATAAGGGAGACTCGCCGCAGAGGAGAGAGAGAGGGGGCGCCGAGCGGGTAAGCGAAAACCACTCGGCGCCCCTCTCTCTCCTCTCCGCTTCAAAAAGTGCCGCCTGGGGCAATTGCCCCAGTCGGCTCCATTGTAGGGCCGGCCCTGAAAACAAGTAGTATGTAACATAACAAGTTTGCAACATATTTAGGTCAAATTTTTAATTGGAGATATCTCTTTTCTAGCAAGAAGTATCATGATAGCTTCAAGTACTCTTTAAGTGGTGGATGGTAAAAATAAAATTCACATTGTTCTTACAAAAGTAGGTTTATTGAGATGCGCATAACTAAACCAGCTCACAAGAGCCTAAGCATTGCGATATATCCCATAGGGGCAGATAACAGATGAATTCACGTTAGCTTTAGCCAGGCATCATGTACTAAACAGGACTCTTGTAGACAAACAGCCATGTTTTATCTAATTTAAGGGGAACCGAATGGCTTTGGAACAGTATTACCCATTTGAAATATCAACAATATAATGTAGAGGGACAGTTCTAAGAACATTCAGTAATAATTGGGAACTTATTTAGTGGTGAAATAGGCTGTCATTGAGTTAAAATAAGTTTATATTACATTTGAACATGAGCAGAGCTCCATCAATATTACTAATACCATCCCACTCAACACGTGGGGATCTGGGAAAATATTTATCAATTAAACCACGTAGACATCTTCAACATCTTTTAAACCCTGTGAATCCACTTCGTTTTGCCTATGAAGGACATTGTGACTCCTGTTGTCCAAATGCATCCGGTAGCATAAGGTTATGTAGGTCAGTGTGTGCTTTCTTAGGTGCATGTTAATTTTAGGTGTTGAGCTCTACACATGACCCATTAATGGTTTTAATCCAAGTGGAGTGGACTGAAAGAGCTGCAGGGGGTCATGTCCAATCAGTCCAGGAGCATTCCCTGTGATGGAGATAGGAAGATGGACGTACCTCGCTAATTCTACTCAGCAAGAGTCAATCAACTTTAATTACTGTGCCTGCAGCCTTATTTAAACCCTGCTTACCCTCACTGCATTACTTGAGTATCGCTAGGCTGTGTTGCCTGTTTGCATGCAGTTACCAACCCCTTGTTGAGCATGGGAGAAGAGCATGGGGAAGAAAAGTTACTAGATATAGGGCGTTTTGGGAAGGAATGCTAAATATTTATTTAATATGTAAAAATATTCTTGCTACCATGTATCAAATACCCTCGGCTTACCACAGAGGGCACCTAAGGTAAAAACAGTTCAGCTAACTGTAAATCAGTTCATCAAACGTTTCCATTCTAATGATCCATCTCAGTTGCTATTTTATCATTTGGCTAAAATATAATTAAACATATATTAAATTAAAAAAAAAGAAAAAGAAAGTAACTATAAACATTCATTTAACTTCCAGAAGAGCTGTAATACTTTGTTTAGAAAACCGTAAAAAGGTTACATTAAAAAAGCAGGTAGATGTTCCTCCAGCTCCTTGGAGGATGAAGTCACAATTCATTAGTCTGATGCGCAAACATACAGATCTAAAAATAGTGCCGACTTCAAAGCTTTCAACCACTAAAAGCAGGCTTTCCATATTCTACAAACTTTCAAGGTTTTTAGGAGCCAGTCAGCTTAATGCAAACTATGCTTCTGATACAGCTTTTTTGAGAAAAATATTGCCAAATAAAGTAAATCTGTCATTAAAAAACAGGGATAAAAAGTTGGTTAACAATGGATATTTTAATCTGGGATGATTTAATCAGCATTCAGAAACAAAATACAAATATGCCCAATGTTGTGGTGACTGCGTTCCTGTTTTAATTCATTTGCAGTTTCATTGCAATCGAAGCTTATCTGAACAACAGACCAGAAAGATTCAAGTAAAGCTTTGTAAATACCGGCACCAGGTATCTCGCTTCCTCGGCACGTTCTGCTGTTTTTGCATCAATACGTGGCTTGTGTTGGGATGTTTGACGTCATTTGCATCATAAATATTTACATGATTACGTTGTAAGATATGTCACATGTGACATAATCTGTGCCGTGTTCTGATCTCCAAGAGGCTTCCAGGGCTCGAGAACTAGCTTTGCCAAAAAACGGAGGATAATGAGTACGCAAATACTTGCGTGAGACATTATACATCTTAAAATGACCAGGTATGATATTCCTTATTCACATAGGACAATAACAGAAGGCTGTAAAAGTATGATGGGACTTCTGCAAATCTTTAAATATAGTACAGGAGGAAAATCTTTTCAACAGAGTAGAAACGTTAGAACAAGAGGTCATAATCTAAATCTAGAGTGTCAGAGGCTTAGATGTGATATAAGGAAGTTTTACTGTACTGAGGGTGGGAGATCAGTTGAATAGTCTCCCAGAAGATGTGGTAGGGGTTAATACAGTGAGGGTATTTAAACATGCATGGGATAGACATAAAGCTATCCAGAATCAAAGACAGGAATAAGGACCAATAACAGTTTGAGTTCTTACAGCAGGAAAAAACAGGCAGACAAGATGGACTTAATTGTTCTTATCTGTTGTCAAATTTTGTGTTTTTCAATTTCAATATGTAGTTTAACAGAAATATCAGATTTGCAATTATCTACAAACATAAAAGCATGACATAATTCAAAATAAAATCTCTTCTAAGGTTAATCTATATGAACGAAGAATATATAATTATACTTTTATATAAATATATTAATATATTAAATATATAATATATATATATAACGTTGAGTATTTTTAAGCCAGTGAACTATAAAAGTGTGATTTCTTGCACTTCGCTTGCTACTTTCTAATTTAAGCGATGATATAGTGCACTATGCATTCTCTCGGTGTATACATTGCTCAGTGTGCAAGCTACCGTGCATAAGAGTTTTTCCACATTTGTTCCATTTTTGCAATAATGTCTTTGCATGCTCATGATCTACAGCAAACGTTTTATGAATTATTAATATTTTCTGCTGTGGTTAGAAATCAGAAACCTTAAGCTAAAAGACAACTAAATAAGATGAAAGAAAGCCATTGTACAAATGTTGATTTTATGAATAAATTAAATTCTCTATTTAGCTGAATAATCTCCGCTAATTTGGATTCAATTTATATTAGACGAAAAGAATTACGTATCTATATTACACATCCATTATTTTGTTCTTAACCCATTATTTAGAACCAATAACCAATTAAAATCCATGAAAATACCATATCTTTACCTTACCAAGGGAACAGTCCCCGCTGCTCCTGGAATGTCATATACCTGCGTTCTCGCACGTCGAGTATACTTTAGAGATTATGTCACCTTGGCCTAGTTTTCCACATCCTCTCTACTGAGTGCGGAGATGTGTCACAACCGGGCATTATGTCTGAAAAGTATGCACATTTCAGTGTACAAAGTACTCAAAACCAGCCCATTGAGCAATGGCGCCCCATTGAGCCCGATAAGTCAAACAAAGCAACTGGCTAGGGTGTTGAGCTGGTGAGAGCCCCCACAGTTAGGTTATCCCCTTGTGTTAGTAAACAAGTGCATGCTGGAGGAGACTAATAAATAAAATGCTAAATAAAAGCTAGAAATCTGACCCCGTGAGAACATTAATACTAATTAATATTCACTATGGGGGAATGCACTGGTAGCCGTGGTTGTTTGGTGCACATGTAATGTCAGGAGGAATATTGAAGCTGGCGTTCTAGCATTGTTAATGATGGAAATATTTATGAAGCAAAGTATGATTTGATATTATACAAAGTTTTAGTTCTTTCACTTTGTACGATTTTGTGGTTATATTAGGTCCGGACTGGCCACAGTCAAACTACACAAATGCCTGGTGGGCAGGTGCCACGTGGCGCAGGTCACTTGCTTTAACTTGTGGCAGTGAGGTATAATGACCATACAAGAGGCAAAATGACCATAACACGCAGTTATTTCAATCCATCCAGCAGGTCAATTTTATATCATTATTTTATATCATTTCTTTATCTTTTTTATCTGTTCAATTAGAGAAAATGTACAAAAGAAAATACAATGGAGAACATTTGGCAGCTTCTCTTCAAGATCTCCGGGCTTTCTGAAATTCGTAGTTTGGAGTACCTGCTATGCCAGAACACACATTCCTGCCTGATTTCAATTAACAAAGCAAAATGATGCACAATTGTATTTGAAATTTGGTTAACAGAATCAAATTGCAAATTATAGATGTAATTCATTTTTCACCGGCTGCTATACAATCCAATAAGCTATCGTACAGAATACACACTGCAATGTTTTAATTAACTAGTAATTAACTTTCATGAAATGCGATAGAATGTGCTTTACAGATAATGCAATTATTGAGTTTCCTGTCTTTATTTATCTGTCCTCATTTTTTGTGTAAACACTTTATTAAAATGTCATATTTTTTCACTGACTCCAGCAATAATACAGCCCAAGAACTAAGGACTGTCATAAAACAATAGTTTTACGAGAGATGAACAAAAGTTAGTGAGTTGTCTAAAAAGTTGTCTAATGGCTCACATGCTAGTGAATGAATATTGAAAGAAAACGGGGGATTTTGGGTAGGTAGATATGTTCTACAGAAGAAGAGAAGAGAGAAAAAAAAGCCAATTTATGGTCAACTCTTCCTGAGGAGTCGGGTCTATTTTATCTAACGGAAGAACATTTTTCAACTCAAAATTCAAGGTTTGCTTTCCATTACAGTCTAGTTAAGTAGAGTCAATTTACTACCTAATAGCAGCTGAGTTGGCTTTTGGAATAGATGCCAGATGACTCGTAATGTAATTCTAAGTAAAATGTAATAAACGTTGATTTGTTGCTAATCATTGCGTAATGTCCATAATCTATAACATTCTAGAACTACAGCACAAGGAAAGTTGAGCATTTTTTGCTATGATCATTTGACAGCACATGAATATGGTACACAAAATGTGCCTTTGTTAGAACAACAACGGGATACGATAGTTGGAATTGCTCTGTCAGTCCTGTCTACTGTTTATATCTCTGCATTGAGTGTTCTGTTCATCCAAGCATTTATCATGTCCTTGATTTATTAACGGCTTAAGCTATGCTTTCTCTAACCTACACTTTGAAAACATGATTATTTAAATTGTCAGAACCAAAGCCGTTCACTTCTGAAGGAGGGAACTCCATTGGCAGATGGTCAACCACGTGCCCCCAAAGGCTTAACCCAAAGACTTCTATGACTATATGCCGGGCACCTGTGACACTGGCATCTAGTAAGTGGAAGGCATAGAAAGGAGGCCAAACCTGCAAGATCCATAAACAAGTCCGGACTAGATGGTGAAGTTTATGATGCAGGCATGACACGACAAAGACAGGGGTGGGCTACAACAAGAAATGGTACAGACAAGCCCAGTACAGCTGGTATTGTTGGTTGAAATAATGGTCGAATTCTCCTCAGAAAGAGTTTTATTTAGATCATGTGCAGAATCGAGACAAGACACACAACAAACAAAAGTCGAAGCATTGTCCGATTACATGTTTAGATTACATGGTTTAAATAGCATGTTATCTACTTCTAATAGCATGCATCATTATGATTGGTTACTTTTCAAGCAGGTTATGGCTCTTAAGCTGCATAATTAAGAATGGTCTATACTTGACCCTTTGCCAGAATGCTCTGCAAACAAAAGCATCAGAAAAAAGGACAAGGAACATGGACCTTCGTATTAAGATCCGGAACTAGGGAGAAAATTGAGAACTGGACTCCATAAGTGCTTCAGAGAATAGGTTCATCGCTGCTGAACAGACTGATGTTTCCAGAAGACTCCCTCGTTGAAATCCCATGTATTGCCAATGATCAAACTGTCACAGCCAACATGGGTCCACTGTGGTGCAAAGCTGATAGGGGGGTCATGGAGTCATCTTCCCGTACTTGCCCCAGGGTCAAAAGGTGACCACTCTTCAATACAGGAAATGAGCTCACAGGGCTTCACGCTGGCGAATCATATGCCCCAGAGTTTAAACTCTGGGTTTTCTTTATCCACATGCCAGGCAACATAAGACATTCAAGGGAGAAAGCACGTGATGGAAGTCATGCATGGAGGAACAAATGGCTTGAACTTTAATAAAGGTAAGCATTTCGCCCGGTGTCCTAGATGGCCGGTCTGGGCCTGGTCTCCACTGTTTCCATAACAGGTAGGTGTTCAATAGAAGAGACAGCTGGGGGCACTATCCTGGGTCAGGCCTAGGGCAGAACCCAAGCTAAATCCCAACCAGGCTATCCTAAGAATAAGAAAGGACCAACGTAAGACCAAACAAGGCTTAAGTCTTTACAGAAGAAATGATGGACAGACTAGGTGAGTGGAAGGGTTCTTATGTTTCTATATATTCTATGTTTTTATATATATGATATTCAGTAAATGTTTCGCTGACGTGCATTGGTTCCCATTGGTTAGTCATCACAGTTAGTGATATTTTTCTGGCACAAATTAACAGTGGTATGTTTGCACTTGTTAACAACAAAACCTGGGTTTCCTATTTTTATAGTGGAATTAAAAGGAGACTGTCAGTTTCCACCTGCAAATTAACGCAGCTATCAATAGGTTCACGCTAGAAAATCTCAATATAGTACGGAGAGGTATATCCATGAACATGTCCTGCGGTACTGTCGTTAATAGAACGTAATTAAAACAGAAGGCGTGTGTCTAGGAACAAGTGTTTGTAATACATCAGATGCAAAACAACATTAAATATACATTTATGCTGGTTTTTTAATAGATAGATCATGACCTTGTCTGGAAGATCTGTTTTCATTTTATAGATAGGCATAAAATTATACATCAATATGTTTTAAACAAACGCATTCGTTTTGAGCAGATGCTGATCCTGATAAAAAAAAAACAGCCCTCTTCTTTTATTGTAATTTGCAAAAAAATAGACTAACAATATATATATATATTGTGACAAACCCTGTAGCACAAGGGCCATAAACATCACAGTTAGGGGTCTTAAGCACAGTCCTCTAAGGCAATCAGAGTCAGGAACACCAGCTTGTAACAAAACAGCTCTTTATTTTAACCGCTTAAACCCCAAAAACCTAATCATAAAAACAAAACCTAGCTCCCAATTGGAGCCTCTCTTACTAAACTATGCTGGTCGAGACTGACCGGCCTAATCACCCACTACCTCAACCTCCCAGCCAGACCCAGCTACGCCAGGCTCTGGAAAACCTCCCCCAGACAGCACACACAATGTCCAGGCAGGTATTGCCTCACTTGGCTCAGGGATTGTCTTCTTCAGGGCCTCTCCTTACCCTGGGAGCGCAGGGAACTTCCTCTTCCCCCAACAGTCTCCCTGAGTATCAGGCTCCAGGGGTTCTTAATGCCCAGCACCTGTGCCTGATGCCAGCCTCATAGAAATCCCGGACCGGATCCTGTGGACTTCTTGCTTCCTGGGAAACCCGGCATGGAGTTTCCACAAAATGGGGAAATGGAGCATTGGCCCACCCTGCTCTCCAATTGCTCCACCCCAGGGACCCATATTTACGATCTGGATAGCACCTGTACCCAAATGCCACACTAAGCATCTCCCTGGGGTTTACACTGTCACAATATATATACATACACTCACTGGCCACTTTATTAGGTACACCTGTTCAATTGCAATAACATGGCAGCAACTCAATGCATTTAGGCAATTCTGAATCACAGTATACATATATAAATACAAAAACGTTTTGTACAAAAAAAGCTGCATTCTCCGGTCTTATACAAAAAAAACATTAATTTATTATGACACACAAAATATTTATATGGCTTTTATAGCAATTGTCCTCAACTCTTCTAGTTCAAGAAAAGTGGCAATTACATAACCATTTAAAGGGCTAATTAGGGTTACTATATGTCAGTTTTAGGTTTGGTTAATGCATGCATTAGGCAGTACACGGAGGCTTGGGGGTGCATCTTTATCTTTGTTTAATAGACATACCTGTCCGATTTTAAATATATGTGCTCTCCAGGTGCTGCTGCTGTCCTCTAGCATTTCCCTATAATGTTTTAGTATAAGAACACTTGAGTACATTTTTAATCCAAAATGTAGCCCTTGGCATAGTATTGATGCATCATATATGACCCATGCAGTTATTATAGATCTCCATGAAGTTGCTTTAGGGTTCAGCTTTTGGGTAGAGCTACCATTGTGTGTAACACTGAGCCGGACATGCATTTGAAGCGTAAAGCCAAGCGATTTACGCAATAGAACTTAGCAACGTAAAAATCCATCAATACTGTATTCATTTATCATACTTTTATAATACATTAGAATAAAGGGAAAAAGAAAAAAAAATCAGAAGGCGCTCAGTAGTAATTGTGAGGATGTTATTAAAGAAATACAGCTTTCTGGTTATATAGAAAGAAAAGTTAAGCAAGGACGATAGTCTTGAGGTCCTTGTACGTGAACTGAACTTAACCCGTCAAATAATAACTGTACAGTAAACTGAAATCAAAGTGTTACAAACAGTTCAGCCAGACAATAAATCATTAGCACTGGCAGTTTTTTGATTTAGAAAGCGGAGACCCGCTGGGTTTTTAGTATTATGAAGGAAACCCTTTTTTTTCTATATTACATTTGATGATGTACGCTTTAGATTGACTGTCAAGCGGAATAAGTATATTATACCATATAACATGTTTTGCCCTGGATCATAAGAAAATTAAAACTACTTTTCTAGAATAAGGAAAGACTATCATTCACATGGCTCTGGGTTTCTTCATTTTAAAGTCACAGACAGACATATTTGAAACTAAAGGGGTTATTAAAAATATCATTTATTGCACAATTTCATAGGGCTGAAATTGTCTGTAGTTTTCTGGCGTTTCAGACAGAAGCTTGTGATTTGCACTCTAGTGGATCAAAGAAAGGCAATGTAGGTGATAATTTACTGTTTTATCAGTTCAGAGTGTAAGGTAAATATAGTCTTTAAGGTGTTAAAAGCATTATCTGTCCTCAACCTTACAAACACAACTCTGACTTATGCCTCATTCTTACTATTTTCTCTGACTGGAAATTGCCTTATTACATGAACTGAACTAATAGTACCGGAGCGCCACCTAGTGGCCACTGAAGTCAATAATTATAACCTAATAAAGCAGGATAATGTTTAAGAAATATTCCTTTATACTATGATATAGGATTAACCAATTGGATACAACAGCAACAAATTTCCTATCTTCATAAGACAAATAAAATAACTTTTGCTGACGTTTAGTTATAAAAAAAAAACCCCGACAACTAAGCCATTCATACCTGGGAACTCTCCGGGTTTGACCTGGAGATCTCAGGGTGAAGCACCACTTCTCCGGTTCAAGACCCGAATCCTCCTTCGGTCTTGACACGCCCCGCTCCTCGGCCATTGCCCAACATAGCTCCATACCCATCAGATCTGCCACTTCAGTGGTAGATTGGGTGCTGGGCTACCAGCTTGATATACCTGGCCACATGCTACGTGAGCATAAAAACATAAGGTGCTGGCCTTAATGAGCCCTGGCCTCATAATTATCCCCTGTATACAGTGAGCTAATCTACCTGAATACCTACTAGGCCTACTAGGTTCCCTATTACATTATATAGGGTAATAAACTGAGCTATTCATTTGTGGGATGAAGAAAGTAACCCTACACCGTTCATACCCGTGGCAATTACCAATGTGGATTGTGGAAAGTGACAGACTGTACAGGAACATATGATAGTTTCATGAAATTCCAGTTTCAAATAAGAGTAATCTAATGGACAAAAAAATAAATGCCAGAAGAGGGCAGAGGCCACAGAGAGAGCGAGAGAAAGAGAGAGAGAGACTTGTTTTAGAGCAATACAGTCTGTTTCCAAAACCAGAAATCCCCTGAATTGTGCCCGAACCAAAACATCGGGAAACTAAATTTGTTGCCCAAAGCAAACGAGACAAAGACTAAATAAAAATGTTTCGTCCAAAATGATTTTGGTCCTGATGTAAGACATATATAATATAAGATATAATGTTTCATGGGGTGTTTTTATGCTCACATACATGTGCATGTTGTGTCTTGTTATCTAAACTAAAAGAACCCTTTAATCCATCAAAACTAGATAAATCTCCGTAGAAGCTACGAGCCATCCAGAAAAATCTGCGAGCCACCTTGATATTATACAGAAGCCAGAATTAGATAAACCACAAAAATGTGGGAGCCATGGCTATCCCACTACTAGGGTTTGCTAAATTCTGACTTAATCTTATTTGTTAATTGAAAAAAGGATGTGGGGAGAATGAACAAAGCTTTGAACTAAAGCCAAATACTATTTAAAGAGAAAAAAAGAGATCAGCGAAATGAGTATTTTTATCAAAATGCATTAAAATGACTTTAGCACCAGACTCGAATCTGTAATGTGCATCAGAAGACTAATAACTCACAAAATATGCATGCTGTGCAACATGGGATGAATCACATTGTCTCGTAAAAAGGCAGAATGTTATTGCAATTAACGTTTCACCATGCAAGAGATCTCTTCATTTCATCTTAATGAAATATAGCAAATTCACGTTACTGATGATTCAGGGTCGTGAGTAACGCAAGAAGAATCTACATCTTAACCAAGGAATGCAATGTGGTTGAATTACTTATGTGAAAAAAGTGGAAAAGCACTTAATTATTCATAAACGGTCTGTGCGTTGGAAATATGTTTTATTCTAAGATCAAGCTGTGAACGGGGTTTCTTCTCAATTTTTAATTCAATAATAAATGTGCGTTGCTTATCCTTATAGGTGCAAAAAGCCCATCCATGGTTTCTGGAAGTCATTTGTAGTTTCAGACCCAACACACTTGAGATCTTTTTTTTTTGCTATCATTCTGAATGCCTGACTTTGATTTTCAATAATTCTATTTTTTTATGAAGCACAGATTAAAAAGAATACATTTTCTGAGAAATGGTTAGTAAGGGATTTTGATCTTTAAACATAGGTTTTGATGGCAGATAAGATGCCTGTTTGGACGCACAGTCGAGGCCGAACGTTTACAAAAACCTAGGCTAAAGACGTTCAATCTCAAGTTTTCACAACACCACATATCTCATGTTATCAAATATTTTATTTCGCAAATCAATGAAGTAATCTTTACATCAGAGGTCATTTTAAAACCACCAATTACAGACAGAATTGTTTCAGCTTTAATTCTCTGTATCAGAATTCCAGTGGCTCATGGGTTTCATGGGAATCAGTTGGCATTGACTTTTAGTTGCTTAACTTGAATCAAACCCTTGGGCCTTCCACTAGCTTCTTACAATACTTGTGGAATTGTTGCTGGTTCCTTCTGACAGAATTGGTGTAACTCAGGTGGTTTTTCTATGGGATTCAGGTCAGGGCTTTGTGATGGCCACTGCAATACTTTTACTTTGTTATCTAGAAGCCACTGTGTTACAACTATGGAGTTGGCATGATAAGAATCATTGTCCTGCTGGAAGACCTAGTTTCAACCAAGTTTTAACTTTGTAGCTGATGTCTTGAGGTGTTGCTTCAGTATTTTTAGAATGTGACAACATTTCAGGCCATGACAATGTAGGACTCCATTATTGGTACCTGATGGGGCTTCTTCCTGGTGTGACAACATTTCAGGCCATGACAATGTAGGACTCCATTAATGGTACCAGATGCCTCCAATACCTTCACCAGCTCCTTTGTTGTCTTTGGGTTCAGTTGAATCTCTCGGACCAAAGTATGTTCATCCCATACATAAACTTTTGTTTATAACTGTAGATAAATCACATGTGGGGAGTATTGGTTACTGCTTATTACTAGCATCGCACAAAAATATTTTCCTTAAAAACTGCTAAAATATTCTACTTACCAATTTTAAGGAGGGCCTTGGAGACCCACTCCTTCCTGAAATGTGTACCTCCTTCCTGAACTATGCAGTGCCTGGGTTGTCCAATGCGATGTACATTTGCATATCATTGTTTGTGCAGTTGATTGTGGTACCTGAAGTTGTTTGCAAATTGCTCTTAGGAGGAATTGGACTTGTGTAAGCCCACAATCTTTCTTCTGAGGTCTTGGGTTGCCTGGATTTTCCTGTGGTATCCAGGGCAAAAAGGGCCTGGCTCTACAAGTAGGTCCTTAAATTAACTTTTATGAAAATCCTTGTCGCATTAAAAAAAAACGTTACCAACACCAATTAGCAGCGATTGTGATTTTATTAGGTCAGAGTTCTTCAGGTGTTTTGCTGAGTTTTCTGGGGTATTATAATTAAGGCAATTATGTTTGTCAAGGGGAAACTGTGTGCTACTTTTTATAATTAAAGAAGCTTAAGGACAGTAAAAGTGCATCAGTGGTTTCTTTGTCATAAAAACTCAGGTTGGTGACATCTTGAGTAGCAATAGAGATGTTTCTCTTTGCCATATGACAATTAAATAGATGGAAGACCATTTATCAAGCTCACTACATATTAATAATAGATTTGATAAATATGACTCTCTTACTGGTGACCCTGGCACTTTAAGTCTGGTGGCCACCTGATGACATCCGAGTGAAGACACCTGGATGCTACTTTTTTTCTGCTCAATTGGCGTTTGGCCGGGCATATCCAGCCGCTGGCTGCACGCTGCAGATTGAGTGTGAGGTGATGTATGCCAGATAGCCAGTCCACATCTGCTGTCCATCTTAAATGGACAGTCTAATGTCCAAGTACTTTGTCTGCTCTGCAGCAGTAGCTGCCCTCGTCCTCCATGTTCAAACTATTCTTGTCACTGATTGGCTGCTTGAACCGTGAGTGCTCCCATTGAAATTAGTTGGAAGACTTTCCACATAAGCACACGAAGGGGATTGCAGACCCCTTGCACATAGTGTTCTCCCGAGCCAGCAGGGCCGGCTCTACAATGGAGCCGAGTGGGGCAATTGCCCCAGGCGGCACTTTTGAAGGGACGGCACGTTGCCGCCCCAATCGCTTTTGTTTTTAAGCAGAGGAGAGAGAGGGGCACCGAATGGTTTTCGCATTTAGCTATGGGGTGGGGAAACGGCGAATACGTACAGGAGATTCTGTAGAATCTACTCAGGCATTTGCAGAATGGAGCACACAAAACTTAAAGGGACCACACAGCTATCATTTGCATTAAAGTTCACATGATGGCTGAAATATCCCTTTAAATGCTGTTTGACCGAGTGGTCAAGCCACTTTTATCTGGGCACTTAGCAGGGTTTGCAATTTTTGGATTTTATAAGGCAAGCGACACGGAGAGGAAGGAGAGTAGGTGTGAATGGATGGAGATGTGGATAAAGTCAAGACACTACCCTGGAGCTCTGGGGAAGTTGGAGACTTTAGGTGAAACCCGAAGCGCTCCCAGGTATTCTGAGACATTATTGATTTTGCTCTTACTCTTGAAAAAGTATTCAGATTGAAGTCTTAATGCACCAAAGCCTGAATTCTTAATTAAAAAAGAAATATATAAATATAATGCTATTACCGTCTTGTATTGTGTAAATTTGCCTTCCCCCCTCCAATATCTTCTGTTCTTAGAATGTTTCTGTTTTAATTTTCATACATTTCTTTGATGAAACCTTTTGTTGCCACGCACACATTGGCACGCATTTAAATTCTATACAGGGTTTAGCACAGCATGTGTTGAAATATATGTTCTGGAATATCCATCGCTATGATTCATGTATAGCTGTAGTGTGTGCCAAACCAGATGGACCTTTGATTTTGCCACATTTAGTCTGGGCATGCCAGAATCCAAAAGTTCTGAAATGGTATTAAATTTCATACTAAAGATTATAAACGGGGATGGTTTCTTTAGGAGATGGAATGTAAACCCAGAATAGATTTGATTCCCGTTTCAAGAAATCACAGTTGGATGAAAAGTAATTGTGTAGAAAGATCAAAAGTGCTTAGAATAGGATTATATTGCCTTTGTGTACAATACGTCACAGCATTTTAGCAGCTGTCAACTTGTGGTGTTAGAAAATACGTGGCATGGTTTCTGAAAATACTTGAACTTATCTAGACCAATAAAGAAAAACATATCAAAATGCCATTTTTAAGAGCTCCTGGATGAAAGAAAGAGTCAGCAGGTTCTTCAACTAACGCATGTCAGACTTTTGAACAATAAGAGCTTAAATCAATCAGAAGATAAAAAAGCAGAATGAATTCAAAGAACTGAATAGGGTGTTTCATATTTGTTATGTTGATAAGTGCCACTCAGGTGTGGGATTGTGATAGTAATCACGTAATGACCACCCAGAGGTGTAGAACAAAGTCCCACAATAGCTTGACATTTAAGGCACACAATCACTGCCAAACCCATTAAAGGGTAATCCTAACAGGGCCAGACTAGAGATGGCTGAGCAGCCCTGGTACTTTAAGGCTGCCAGCCATCTGATTTAGTCAGTGATCATGAAGCGCACGGCCAGCGTATCCGCTCTGCTTTTGGAGCGCAGACTTATCTGAAGACCAGCGGAGATATGTTCGGGATTTCCTCTTCTCAATTACTACGCCAAGGTGATTCTTTATGGCAATGTTAATGTGCGGTTTATCAAATGAAATCACTTTCCTTAGTCACTGTCTGGGTGGTCAGGACTGAATCAGTCTATTGTTTAGTAGAACCCCAGGGAGATGATTGGCATGGCATCTGGGTACAGCTGCTATGCAGATTATATATATATGGGTCCCTGGAGTGGAGCAATTGGGGAGCAGGGTGGGCCAATGCTCTGTTCCCCCATTCTGTGGAAATTCCATGCCAACATTTCTAGGAGGCTAGAAGTCTGCAGGATCCGGTCTGGGATTCCTATGGGGCCGGCGTCAGGCACAGGCCATTAAAAACCCCTGGAGCCTGATAATCAGAGAGACTGTTGGGGAAGAATAAGTTCCCTGCGCTCCTATGGTAAGGAGAGGCCCTGAAGAAGACCATCCCTGAGCCAAGTGAGGCCATACCTGCCTGGACATTTTGTGTCTAGGGGAGGTTTTCCAGAGCCTGGCGTAGCTGGGTCTGGCAGGGAGGTCGAGTTAGTGGGTGATTAGGCCGGTTAGTGGGTGATTTAGTTAGAGAGGGCTCCAATTGGGAGCTAGGTTTTCTTTTTATGATTTGGTTTTGGGGTTTGAGTTAAAATAAAGTGCTGTTTTGTTAAAAGCTGGTGTTCCTGGCTCTGATTGCCCTAGAGGACTGTGCTTAGGACCCCTAAATGTGACATGTATGGCCCTCATGCTACAGGGTTTGTCACACTACATATGAGTCAGAGTGCGTGTCTAATAACATGTCTGGAAACAATATTTTATATGATATTAGTTAGCAGCTGGTTCTCCTAGCTGCTCTGTGGTTGTATCTCAGAGTAAAATCCACACCAAGTTGTTAATAAGACCGGGCAATTTGCCTTGGGTGAAAATGGACTAAGAAGAGGACCAAGCATTTTGGGGCTTAGAGTAATCATTGCTTGGTAGCGGTGGGGCTAAAGCTGTCCATTTGACAGAGACAAGTGCATGGACGCAATGTTAAAATGAGTGATTAGCCTTTCAGGTGGAAATTCTCTGCCACTCTAACTGTATTTATAACAAGAAAATGTAGTAAAATAAAAAAAAATCTAAATGTTTTGGGTTTTGAGAAAATATTTTCCATAGACTCGTATGAGAAGCCAACACCACATTTGGTATATTTTATTGTATAAATAATTTGCCAGCTATCACCCAGTGTCTTCCTGATAAACTGCTGCAAGAACCCTCTCTTTGGACAGAAGTGTTTTTTTTTTTATTTGCCTTGGGAAGACCATCTGAAAAAGTACTTAAAAGATTAGACAAAGCCAGGCTGGGTTTAAGGCCATGTAAATACTGTTTATATTTAGGTCATAGGGTTGGAAGAGGACAAATGCATGTAAAAACTTAAAACTAGCATTTTATAAACTGGATAACTGTTAAGAGGAATATAATTACATTTTTTTTCATTTTCATTATTGCTGTTTATAAGTACTTATTTCTTTTTTATATCACCTTGACCAAACCAACAACCGAACAAAGGTTTGACTCATGTCCCAAGTTTAGCTGTTCCCAATCGTATAGTTTATTAACCAGGTGAAGCAGCCGATTCTCTCCATCTTATGGTTAGAAAAGCATAGCAGGACCTTGCAGAATAAACCGTATGCCGTCGCTCTTTTAAATTAAAAAGTTGACACAGGTTTAAACCAGGTCCAGACTGGCCATCTGGCACTGGTCACTTACCTTTACCGCCACTCACGAGGCAGATTTGGTTCTTTAATGGACAGCTGCTGGCGGGATACCCAAAGCCACACAAAGCTTAGCATGTACATTATATGATGCAAAGTATGTGGACACCTGACCATCACACCTTTACAAGGATATGCGAGTTCCCAATAAGGGCAGTTCACCAGGGCAAATCTAGTGGGGCAGAAACTTCATTTGTTAAGGTAAGCCTGTGGAGCATTTCTTTTTAAACAACACAGATTTATATGTAAAAAAAATTAAATATAATGCTCTAAAATAAGAAACGCTCATACCAAATGTATTTTATTTTGCTTTTAATTTTCAAAAAAAAAAAAAAAAGAAATTACTGTCATTAGACAGGAATGCATGAGATAGAAATGGCTCAAACATCTTCACATGAAAACACACTTATTCAGATTTCATTCACAATTTTTTTTTCAGAAAACATCTACAGTTAAACATAAGCTCTTTCCATTCATAAAAAATCACATAATAATCTCTTAAACAG
Source organism: Spea multiplicata (assembly GCA_009364415.1). NCBI lineage: Eukaryota > Metazoa > Chordata > Amphibia > Anura > Pelobatidae > Spea > Spea multiplicata. The sequence goes on from VKOC01017030.1 coordinate 47,767, forward strand.
TAGTTGCCAGTACTTTAATAATGTAAGGCTTGTTGCATTTTTAGAATTTGAAAAACCATACAAAAAAAAAACAAAAAACGTATTTTATTATGGCAACTTAACATTTAGAATTTTAACACCCCTCCCCCCAAAAAAAGTATATCTGTGTGTTTAGATACCTATATTTTTCCTACATTTAACCAATGGGTTCCTTTATAACATTCCTTTGATTGTAATGGTTCTTATTTAACGCCTGAACATTCTGAAGACTTTACTGAAAAATACAAAGTACAGAGAAACAACTAAAAACACACTATTTGCTTGGAATCTCTACATCCCTTCCTCTAGAGTTTGAGGCATTTTAGGAACTTTGTAAACAAGAGACAAATGTCTACAGCTTTGGATACTTGTATGTGTATACATTGGTATGCATATATACACATACAAATACGACGTTATACACTTTATATACACACACACGCGTACACACACTGCCATGTTACCTCGCCACGGATACATACGGTTGTGTACATTATCTCCTTTGGGCATCCACTGTAATCTTCTCACTATGTGACTAGATACCTGATCTCTAGCAATACTCCTGAGTGTTTACTAAAAGGGAATGCCAGTTATGATGCACTTTGGAATGGCGCAATCACGTAAACGCTTGCACACTTTAAGACTTCGGAATTTTACCAAAAAATGCCTACTCTTTCCTAAAAAATGATAACAATGCAGAAAAAAATCCAAACTGTTTTCTGTAAATAAAATATTGAATAGAAAGAAATTTTGTATTTTTTTTTAAAGGAGATCTGGTGGGCAAGATATGTAATTTTATTAATAAAAAAAATGTTATAAGATCACAAACAGCTTTATTTATTAGAAACCTGTATTTACTATGATTAGAAGGAAAATTAATCGTTTAGTAATATCAAGCACCGTTTTAGTAATTAGTGAAATTTTTGCGTGCTCTGTGTTATGTCCCACCACCCGGTGCATTTGCTTCAAATGCAGTGGTCTTCAATGACATGGATTTATGCGATGTAAGATATCAGATCCCCTTTAGGAAGTCTTGGTCAGGATAAAGCTAGATCATAACAAACAAGCTGTTAGCTATATAGATGTTCTTATATAATAAAAAATAGTTCAAGGCCGCTAGCAGCACTTAGGGCACACTTCATATTGCAAAAGTATCAAGAATAGTTGTAAGAAAATTGCATATGTGTTGACCAAAGTAGTGCCAAAAACAGACCGTTATATTTGTGTGAAAAATGTCCATTTTGAGTTAGCCTTTGTGTATATGCACCTAGGAGATGTCACTGCAAATTCCTCTGCTGTCTTAACATTTATATTGTGTTTCAAACTATGTCTTCAATCTTTATTGAACCCTTGTCCCTGCAAAATATCTACAACACACCACTTTGTGACATCAGTTCCTGAACTCTATACAATCTATGTTCCAGCTTTGGCTAGCTCTGGACATAGGCAGTCACGTCAGCCCACAGCGAAATTTTCCCAAATCAAACAGATAAGGTATTGATTTTCTGCCACTTTCCTGATAGTTTAAACCCTCTTCCCACTATAAGCTCACACACCAGATAGAAAAAAAAGATCACCCTGCTTTACATTGTTAAGACAACGGTGAACTATCTCCTTGGGCTTCAGTTATGGTAGGAGAGTCAGACTGCTCCTCGCCGATCTGACTTGAGGGCCCTTGACCATTTGAATCAATTGGCTCTTGAAAGCTTTCTTCGCTTTCAACCTCATTTAGATTTTCGGCGTGATTGTCAACCTCTTCTACATTCTCTGCTGACGCAGGAGGCTCTTCAGGAGACTTCTCAATTTCTTCCTCATTTAAAGGTTCTGGGGGTGACGTGGGGGTGCTTGGCACGACCTTTTCACTTGCAACTGGTGTGTTAGCTGCACTACTATCAGCTATATTGTCATTCTGCGAGAGAGACACTTTTTCTATGAGCCGCCACTGCATGATGCTCATGTCTTTTCCTCCCGTCGATATTAGATGGCTGTCACTGTGTGTAAAGCTGACATTGGTTACGTGACTACTGTGAGCACTGTATTTGTGGCTTGGAGCCTGTTGAACGGGGAAAAAAATGTACAATTATAAGTAAACGTTATTACTCAAAGACAAACGCAACATTTAAGCACATTCAAGTAAGTGGATAACGAATAACTTCCACTTCTGTTTATTAAGAAACATTTTGATGACACGACGCTGCAGGAGACCCAAATGACAAAAGTTGGGCACTGTCCTTATCCTGTAATTATACATGGCTGGGACATTGATTACTTTGGGGTCCTGCAAACAAGTAATTTCAGCATGGGGGAGCCATAGTACAATAATTCCATTTCAACACATTATGGCAAAGTAAATGAGTGGCAAAGACAGACTTCTGTGTTACACAGACTATGTTCCCTTTTTCTTTTTTTAACTGTTAAACATAACAGATCCCGGTAACTTGCAGTATGAATGTCTCAATTTTTTCCTAGTGTCTATAAAAAAAAAAAAAAAAAGTTATCTTACCTTTGGCTTGGAGCAAGGATACTGAAACAAGTGGACCTTACAGAAGTCGTCAGCAAGGGCAATCACTTTCCTGTTGTGAGATCGCACCAGGGCATTAATATCTGTCCCATCAGATCCTTCTGGCCACACTCCTAGGAAGTAAAAACATATAATGTATCAACCTTATATTCTTTCCCCCTCACACCAAGCCATTAAATGTATAAATCATTTCCAGCAATGTTTACAGTATTATTATATGAGAGGGAAGGTGACACAGAGAAAGAGAGGGGGGATCCTTGTTGACAGAGTAACAAGGTGACAGCTATGGAGTGTTTTTATGTTTTCAGTCTATCAAAATATAAAATAGAAGGAACTCATCACTTACCAAACACATGAAATCCTAGAACACAAGTGTAAGTTGCCCAATCAATGTCCTTGCAATCTGAGCGATTCCGGATCAATTTACAGCCACTTGGAATGTCCCCTAACACACAATGCAAAAATTAGAATGCAATTAGAAATGTTTTATTCGCATTACTAAAATTATATATAACTCTTTGGTGCCGATATATTAAATGTATAACTCAAATAGGATACTCCCCAAATGCTACATCTTACCGTGAAACGTAAAGGCCCACAACCAAGCTTATTATGGCAGAGAAAAGCCATTTGATATTTAACCACATCCAACTCAATACACAAGAGGCCTTGACCGGGTGCTGTATACTTACAGTATAATATTTCATAGTCTCCCGAGTTTGACATTATATATTTGTTATCTGGGGACCAATCAAGGTGTGTAATATAACTGGAATGTCCCTAGAAAATCAAAACATGAGCTGTTATTATACCATTCTGTTCGCTGGCACTTCAGAGAAACGAAACACACAGTAACTTTTAACAGACACATAGTTGTCTTTATTCCAGTAATGAATACAACGGGAATACATTAAATAAGAGGCCGTCACGGAGCATATAAGCCGTGTGAAGAAGACTAACACAGACCAAAGCAGTTCACTGTGACTGGATTTGGGGGTCACTCCTAGAACGGGCAAATATTACAGGATATTACAGAATATTACACTGAAGTGGTTTATTGTGCTTTGTGGTATGTAATAGAAGATGTGACCCTAAACACTTCTAAATTACAATTATCGCTGGGCACAAACAAGCAGAAGTCATTTAAGCTACCAATAGTTTTAAATAAAAAGAAATATTCCAGACTTTTAAAAGTGGAGATCCCCAAATTATTAAAAATGAATGGTTAACTCTAAGTCCAAACATGTACTTGACAAATAAAATATTACTAAAGCTTAGCATTACAAGCACATTTTTCAAATTTTCAACCATTTTGTCATATAGACGTTTCCAGAATGGAAATTTATGTATGGAAATGTATGTATATTCCAAACATAACAAGTAAATCAGTACATATCAGATTTGTAAGTTTCTTACAAAAAACCGTGTTAAAAGATTCTGTGACATCATCAGTTTTTGTCACTGTTTTCAGTTACTTACAGTGCACTTTCCGTATCGACTATATTTTCTTCCATTTTCTGAGACGTTGTAGACATAAATAAAGTTGTCATGTGAACCGACAGCAAGCAGGGAGCCATCTAATGTGAAAGAGAACATGAGAGCCATTAATCAATAATTACAAGGGTTAGGAAGGGGACATTAGCGAGGGCAGTATGTAGAATACACCAATTACCATGTGCACGATGGCAAATTCTTATTAATCACTAGTTCGAGGACGACAATCATGGCAATAATAACGGCATTAACAATTAATTCTGACATTTACTGCAGCAAATTTCTCCACATACTCTGATCTTACCAACTGAGTATCGCATGACTGAGAGCTGCTCGTTTCCATCTGTATGTATTGAAACAAGATCTCTTGTCTCTGCGTCCAGAACGAACCACCTATAAATTTAAAGAACAGCCAACAAATACCAGTATTTAACATTTGTGCTAGAACGGGGAAACCCCCCCCAAAACGTTCAAACAGTATAATGAAACTGATCTGCAAATAGTGGATTAACTATTTCTGCAAATGTAGGAAACCCTGGCACATTGTTTCATCCATTTCCCAAATTTGAGATTTATGATTTGGACAGAAAATTGTTCCTGCATGCTGACAAATGCATCTAATAGAACTGCCAGCGTACAGGGATTTTGCATCAGTATTACAGTGGTAACCGACATCTACTTTTCCGGTTTCAACAGTTAGGTACTGGATTTTTGTTACGGGAGATGTGTTGTACTACTATTAGGGTATCGAAGATATTTCAGTGATCACCACATACAGTACTTAGAAATAGTAAAAACAAGTATATAAAACATAACCCTCAATGTAAAGTTTTCCTGCAGCTTTAGTCTTAAATTTAGATGCAATTTTACAGTACAGTAAAGTACTGGTTTTCCTTACCTTCCAGAATGTGTTCCAATAGCTACTACCGTCCCGCTCGGATGGAAGTCTGCGCAGTGCCCTGTTTCCTGTTCATTGCACAAGGGTACAACAGTTTATTATATGGACAAATGTACATTCACGCAAAACGATGTACATTCACACATTATGTAACCTGTCTTAATAACTTGCACATGCTTGCCAAATGTATTGAAACTGCAGCACACACTATGTCTGGCATTATACTGTAAGATTATATATTGAAACCTGACACCCAGTGCAGTCTTAACGCAGAGGCACACGGGTAGTTGCCCAGGGGCCCCATGGTGAGTCACATTGCTATGGGCAGTGTATTTGTGTGTTGTGTCAGCAGGTGTGTGCAAGGGTTGTCTTGTATGTATGTGTGTGTGTGTGTGTGTGTGTGTGTGTGTGTGTGTGTGTGTGTGTGTGTGTGTGCGCTCGCACGTATGGGCATGTGCATGGGTACTGTCTGTCTGTGTGTGTATTTGTATATGGGCAGTGCATGTGTGTGTGTGGGCAGGTGTTTGAAAGGGCCGTATACATGTGTGTGTATTTGTATACGGGCATCCACTGCATGACAACATTTCCTTTCCCACTGTTAAGACAGCCCTGTTGACACTATGATTTTGATAGGAAATGAATGCAAGAGGTCACAGTATTAAAGAATACATACACATGAACACAAAAGATAATACTGGGAATAATGGTTTGAAATAATGACTTACATCTAGAAGTCTGGTCCATTCCAAAGTGTGGTCCACCGAGTTCCACAAACACACCTGCTTGTCTTGTGCACATGTTAACAGCAGATCTTTAAATGGATGTGTTGCTAGTCCCCAAAGTTCATCTGTATGACCCTACAAAATGAGATATCTCCATTAATATTATATAGCTTAACCGATTAATTTATTATTTGGACAAAACAAATCCTGTGGGGAAAGATTGAACCCAACAATGAATCGTAAAAGGTTACCTGAACCTCCACTTGGAAGCCATCATTAAATGTGCCTCGCAAAATAAAATTGCGTGATGTCCCAATTAAAAACTGGTCTGCTTTCCCCTCAGCCACAGCTCGAATAGTTCCATACTGATCAGGGACCTGTGGGAAAAATTCATTGAAGACATAAATGTTTTAAAGGAAGCAACGCTATAGCGAAGAACAAATTTGTCTGCAAAAGTCTGGTTTCTAGGGAGTACTTCTACAAAAGAGCGGAGTCTCTTCCACGTTTCTCCAATCTGAGGAGTGAGTGTGCCCGGAAACTCCGTCCTTTCGCAGAAGTACGCCGGGTGGCCTAACAGCGGGACAAGTGGACCAAGACAGAAGAAAGGAGACAGGGACACAGAAGAGGTCAACAGATAAGGTAGGGAGAATTATAGAATAAAGTGGAAAAAAATGACAGGCCTTTAATCAGAACAATAAGGTTTATATGCAGTATTCCGCGTAGTCCGTTAACCCACTGTACTCATGACAACGCAGAACATCATGGGCAATATAACCTGTGGGTGCAAGCACCTTGCAGACATACAAATGCCTATTTTTTCCCGTCTTACCTCTATCTCTCTTTCAGGGTTCAGATTATGATCCCACATGACGACTCTCCTGTCCTTTCCACCTCCAGTAAGTAGCATCCCATTTCTCAGCTGACAAAGTGAAAATACACTGCCATCATGGGCCTTAATTTGCCTACTTATCTGGTAAACACCTGCAAGTACAATGAAATATAGCAAGGTATGTTTAATTAATATATAGTATATATATATATTATATATATATTATATATATAGTATATATATATATATATAATATATAAACTAGGCCAGAATTTAGTACCAGCAAACATTTACATAATAACAGCAAAAGGTAATAAATAATTAAGCAAAACACCCAACTCCAGCTTCTGTATTTATTGATTTGCTTTCGGTTTCTCACAGCTACAGTGAAGCCGCTAAATCAGAATAAAATGTATTTTGCAAAGACGCATTAGCAGGTTTAGCAGAGGGAAGGATGTTACGGACATTTAGAAAGTAGCGGTGAGAATGTATTATTTTTTCTGCATACAATGATAACTTCTAACTTTTAGGGAATGTATCACAAAGTTATATGATAGCAACACAGAACTTGGCAGCAGATCAGACTCATTTGTCCTGTCTAGTCTGCCCGTTTTCCTGCGTAATCAAGTCCTTGGTCTTGTGTTGGGTTCAGGATAGCTTTATTCTTATCTCACGCATGTTTAAAATTAACTCACTTTTGGGTCTATAAAACCGGTATTTTGTTTCGTAACGAGGCAGGACATGAGGCTTCTAATTGGTTTTCACGAAGACCTAAGCTGAACCTGCATAATGCATGCTTGATCTCTAACCCTGTCTTCTAACTCATTTAACTATACATTATGCAGGGCCAGCTCAGCCCTTCTTGCAGAAGAAGGTCTTTGGAGCTGGCCCTTCATAATGCAGAGTGATCATAATTTTTACCTGCAATGCCCTGGGGTCTAGTAAATTAACCCAAGCAAACATTTTTTTTACTTCATTTTAGTGTGAAGTATAAATTTATTCAAGCATTTGTACGTAAGGCTGTTTTCCCTGATATTATGGATATTCACAGCTTCCTTCTCATTGTGCACAATTTGCGTTAATTTCCTGAGAGGGCGGACAATAGACACTTTTTTTGTATGGGAAATAAATATGTTTTCCTTCCAAATTCTTTATTAAAGTTGCACTCAAAGGAAATCCAGACAGAAATAAAATACCGACCTCTGCGTACCGCTTACAATGTTTCCACTTGATGTGTCTTGGTGCAAAAACAGGAAGGACTGGCACGCTGAGAATTCCTTTGGAAGTGACTAATAGATTTCAGTTCCCCGGCCCTGCCGCTGGAAGCCGGAAACCCAGTGCCCCATTTTAACCAATTCTCAAAGAATTTATACCATTGTAAATGACATTTCGTAACGATCTAAATTCATGTAATGAACCGAATATTCTCCGTGTGTCTTTAGTACTCACACCTGTGACCCTTTCAAGCGTGTGCCAGCACATTAATTAGATTAAGCTTAGAATACACCTAATGACTCAGTGATGCTATGCTTGCAAATATCGCTTCTAGCTTTCAAAACAATTATGCGCAATGCCAAATCGGGATTTAGGAGCAATTAAAATATTAGGAGTGGTAAAACGCGGCCTGTAATAATGATGCTAACTGCACAGGTTAGCAGACACCACACCTATGTGTGTTACTTTACAGTCTAGTGTTCTGGAATTGTGATGTGTGTTCTTTAACAATTTATACCGTGGACCAACAATATGCAATAACGCTGTGATGCATCGCTTCTCCCATAGGGTGCCTCGATAGGTAAATAAGCAAAATGGTTCATGGCGGGGGGGTTGTGTCCATGCCATTACAGATGGGATCAGTCATACAGTAACGCTTACCTTTAACACCTTTACCAGCGGTGGATTCCACGGGAGTTTTACTCCAGATTAAGATCACACCGCCGGAATCTCCAGCAAGCACATCTCCATTGGATAAAAACGCTAAGCACTGCACAAACTTTGGTTTCTCGTATTTCTGAAAAAAAAAATGGATTTTAATACAGACCATGCCCTGCGAAGCGAAGGTAGAACAACTATCCGAAAGGCACATTTTTGTTCAATGTGACTAAAATGGCAAATTGTGAGACTTTAGTGTAATATGACGGTGTTGTAGAAATCATTAATTAATAAGCAGATACCACATTGTACAACTGGAGTATATAACAAAGAAAATGACATATGACAGGGAGGAAAACCAATGGAGGTTTTCAAACTTCTTAAAAGGAACAGTCAGGCAGTGTTTATTAAAGTAGTGATGAGTGAAGCAAACTCAGAATATAGCAATTAAATGTGTTTTGTGTACACTCTGCGCCTTTCACCACACCAGCTGCACCTTCCCCTCTAGTAGTCTCAGCCAGAAATAGAGAAACATATATTAAACCAATTTGGGATAGTGCACTTCATACACCCAAGAGTTAAATAATAATACGCAAGGTACCACGTTCTTATTATTTAACACTTGGGTGTATGAAGCGCACTCTGCTCGGGTTACGAAACAAAAACTGCCCCTTTAAGAACATTAACATTAAAAACCTGAGACTAGAACATCTCTCTATGGCATATGGAAAAGACTAGCCTACATGTTATTCAATGTCCTGGCTAAGGCACACATTAAAACTACATACCCCAAATATTCCTTGCTTCCGTGCCAAAGCGTTCCCAGTCCAGGTCCAGAAGAAGATGTGTGACTTGCCGCAAGTCACTATTGTGTTTGCATCGGTGGGATGGAACTCAACGGCCAGAACGACTTCATTTGTAGTCTGCGGGGAACATCATCAAACATTTAGCAGACAGTACCTTGTGATTATCTTAGAAACATGAAATAAATGCCAGCAAAACAATTACAGCACAAGAAAACCGTAATAATGTGTCAGCTAATGACCTGGCAAACAAGTAAAGGCAAGAAATACATTTCAGTTTATAAACATGTTTCATGAACGCCTGCATGGATTTGCATGCAGTAAAATTCATTGTCGTCCATGAGAAATGGAATATAACATTTTACACAGAAATATGGCTGGAAGTGTTCAGTCACTGGAGGTCTACAATTTTATAGAGGACTGTTAACAAATTCCTTACCTTAATCTCGGCTACTTTTGATTTCTTCTGCCAATCCCATACAGTGAGCATATGTTCATTGGAATCATCAATCACAGCTAAATGTACACCTGAGTCCTTGAAAGGGAGGATAACAAGCAATGTATAACATGATAACAGAATCTACAACGTGCCATAGTCCGTTCTGGGGGAGGTGAGAAGGAGGTTAATGAAATATAATGAAAAGATTAACAATCAGCCGGGTTTTGCTATATATTTGATTTTTTATTTAGGAAACTCTCTTTAAAATACTACGGAACATGTAAACAAGACCTAATAGTGTAAGAAAATGTTTTTGAGTCTCTTGAACCTCCCCTTGGTTGGTCCGTGATCTATAGCGTCTCTATGGACAAGTGGGGGGGTAGACAGACCATCAGAGGTGGCGAGATTGATTATACCACGAGTGAGATGAAGCCCCTTTACAATGATGCCATGATAAAAGAAAATGCAATTATGACTCGAATGAAGAATTCATGGTATACGCCTTTCATTTATAAAATGTTGCAAATTTTATTACCGCTTTTGAGAAATCCAAGCATCCAACTCCGCGCTCGAATGTCCCAAGACCAATAACTTGCAGGGTGGAAAGGCTCACCGAGTCCCAGACTCTTACATGGGGCTGCAACGGCTGTGGGAGGGGGTGTAGATTAATACAATATAGCTGTAAACATTAAATAGCATCGGCGATATTTTACACTTAATAAAAAACACTTCAGCTAAACACAAAGTCCCAATTAAGACGGCTGGGAAAGGGATAAGTTGCAACAGCTTTAAATTGGCTTTAAAAATGTTTCTTCTGCTAAAAGCCGTCAACTCAGCAGAAACCTCCATCGACATATTAAACATTCTCTCGCAAGGATCACATGACTTAAAACTCGATTATTCTACTTTCCCACGCGATGAATATGTCTTATACGTTTTCACAAGCACATAGTACATTAACCCCTCGTTGTAATAGGCCAGATTGCACGCTGGGAAAGGTGAAGCATCGTCAAGACGTTACTATTCGATGAGTCTCTAGAGACATACAGAACTAATCCACGCTTACAGACTGAATTCAATACTCACTCTTCCGTCTTTGTCCACCCCAGCAATCTGTCCTGTTGCAATTCTTATTTTGTCAGGATGAACGGCAATGCTGTTTATTAAAGGACAACACGTTATTTACATGTCTTTTTCAACCTGTACTCCTCAGGGAACAACAATATGGCATAATACGTTATTTTAATCATATAATAAAGTAATAATAAAGTAATAAAGAACTGGAACTTACACAATCTACATTGAATATGGAGTTTCACAATCACAGGTACGTGATGCACTTACTCTTAAGTATTTAACGTGTGTTACATGTCATTGTGAATTTAACTTAGTTTTCACTCTCCTGCTCTTAGAATACCATATAATATAAAACATACATCCGTGTGACAGATACGTTCTAAGCTGTGTTCTTACCATTTGACGCAATCTGTGTGACCCAGATAATGTCTCTGAGTTCTCTCTTCATAGTTGAACAGAACTACAACAGAAGCTATGAAATATACAATTTCTCCAGTAGGTAGGAGGTAAACATTGGCTCGACAGTCTCTCCCCCGATAACCATATCTTTATATATTTCAGTCAAGATAATAACAGGTGCTTTGTTCAGTCATAAGAAAAAGGTGTGTTTGCAGATACAGAATTCTTACAGCATGGCCCATAATTCTTTCAAATTAGTATTTTGCTTCTACATGTAAAAAATAAAATGAACCTTTTGCTTCCCCCTCAAGCTACTTGTTATGAATCCTTGCACCTGTTATACTCACCACCAGTCAGACCCCTGTGCGTTTGCGCAGTAAAGTCCTTACGTCAGGTATTATTATTTTTCCCATATGTTAAATGAATGCATACAAAACCACATACAGGCATGTTTGTATGCATCTATTTATCATTCAGTGGGGGGGCTGCCTGGGATGAGACAGCCCTCGCTGCCTCGGGGGAAAGAAAGAAAGGGAGACGGGAGGGAGAAAGAATAAAAAATATGCAATTATGAAATATTTAAAAGGGGTGGTATTATTCATGTTTGAGGGAACACGTATTTATCTAAATAGAAAACTGCATGCTATTCAGCCAAATATCAACGCCTCTTTGGTGAGAAATGGGAGAAAAAATATAAAATTAGACAAACGGGACAGTTTTTTTTTTCATTTACTGCCATATGTATGCAGAAATGTAAAGTTGCCATCAAGCACAAGAAGAGGCAGCGATATCAACCGTTTGTGGTGAGAATCAACAAATACTAAAGCCTCTTGGCATCCTGAAACAGACGTAATTGTACAACTGAAAATGTCAAGGATACACCCACTCCAGTTTTAATTTCTCTGGTGGCAACTCTGTCCTAATGTCATCATAATTCTCCACACCTGAAGGAATGAACATCGTGATCGGACGCCCTCGCATGAACATCTTGATATAGTCTCCATCTGCAAGAACAACAGGTTATTCATCATGAGAAGTGCAATTACTCATCAAGATCAAACTTCCCAATCAATGATTATAAAGACTTTCCAGGTATAAAGTAAAGATGTAGAAAGAGCAGAAGAATTTAAGATTAAATAAGCAACGTGTGTTTAGAGACACTTTATGTAAAGTGACCCACAAGCCACCATCGATGAGATGATCAAGTGGTCCTATCTGGGAACTAGCAGCAATACTACAGAAGACACAGAAATATAAGGGTCTCAGGTGAGCTGTGGTTTTGTGTTCCATTGTTCTTCCATTTAGGATTAAAAGAACTGGATTGAGAGAAGGTTTCTGCATGAGAAACAAACTAAAAATCCGGCCACAGTCTAGGTTCCAAAGAAATCAGGGAACCGCACAACAAACGTGTGGCACAAGAAGCCATATTCTTCTTGGAAAGACATCACTGCAAAACGGCAACATTTACAAAGATGCTAAAACTCTCTGTATTGAAGAGATTGAGAAGCTGTATTTCTCAAACCATTGCCAGGCTCGACACCGACAAGCAAACCCATTTAACCCCTTCCGGACCGGCATTTGAAAACTGCGTCTTCCCTTAAAGACCGCAGTATTTTTTTAAATATTTAAATTCTGTGATCGTGATTCGCTGCAAAGCGATCACGTGCACGGAATTGAGGGGGGTGGCTGCTACTGATCGCTGGGAACACCCAGCGGTCAGTAGCAGCCACCCCTCGCAATCCCAGCGTTAAAAGCCACGCTGGATCGCGTATCAGTGGTGACGGTACCTGGTACGTCCCGGTCTGCCGGTGACCCGGAAGTACCAGGTACATCCCGGTCTTGAAAGGGTTAAAAGGATCTAGTATGTATGTTAATGAAAATCTTTTAATTAAAAGGCTCTAGTCCAAATAGTCTGGAAAACACTATGTTCATTATCCAGTCTGAATAATGTACATTTCTTGTCACAGTGGGTGGCAGAAGTTGTAACAATAGATACAAACTGCAACTTTATATTAAATACTAAAGCTGTACTAAAAATGTGTGTGTCTAGAATAATCTGGAAAGATTCTGGAACATAGACAACTGCCCAGGGATGCTGATGATGATAATAATAATAATAATAATAAAAAGGTACAAATAGATAGGAAACAATACAGACGGATTCTGTTTTACCATTCCACTAATTTCTTTAAAAATACATTTTTCTTTAAAATGGCACCAAAATTTTAGGGTGCAGCCTATATTCGAGCGAATATAATGTGTGTGCATAAATTACAGCGTACACCGTGTGTATATTTCGGGCATACCAGTGGAAGGTCAGACTGCCATCTAGTTAGTTGTGAATAAAGCTGCAAGGTCATACGTTACAGAAGCACCAACACATTTGTGCATTGAGAAAAAGAAATCTACGAAAAGAATAATAATAAATCAATGAATCGCTGTATCCTGGATGAAGAATTTAAAAGAGTTATATTTTATAGCCTTAGCTGGCATCGGAGCAGTTCTGTTTAAATAATCAAGGGGTAAGACATTATCAAAAATATGGAGGAATGTTTCTATTAATTCCTCACCATATGAGTTTGGTATTATAAATGTTTTATGGGTTATGCATTTAAGCGGTTATGCCTTGAGATGTAATCATAGTATTATGAAAGTTACTAGTAGCAAAATGAAAATAATATATTGCATACTTTTACCAACTCACTATAACCAAAACAAAAAAACGTTTCAATCATAACGCATGAAAATAGTTTGTGCCAGAAAGCTCACAGATACCATGACTGTCTGACCTAGTGCTTTAAAGTGGTCTATCGGCAAATAACCCTCAGATTTTATTCTACGAGAGGAAGAACTATGACGAGAGCAGTGAGACAAAGCGAGTGATTTTCCAACCCTTAAATTTGGCAAAATCTGGAAAACTAACTTTTCTTGTCAAAACCACCGAGGATTTGGTAACAAAAACACGCGTAGGTTTGAGATTTCAGAAATTGACAATAAAATATATTTTATAAAAATAACTCACAAGGAAAATCTACATGTAGAGTAACTAATGATTTGCAGGTGTGTTTACAGAAACGGCACCATCTGGAGCTACCATATTAAGAGGAATTTATATGATCTTTTTAAACAAAAAGGAAATTGTATTTCTTTTTTTATTAAATATAGAACATGAAAGTAAAACGAAACAAGCAAATCTGTCAGCGTTCTGCGTGAGTTAAGCGCTTAACCAAACCGTTCTATTACAGACACAACAAAGTTGATCCGTCTGAATTTAATGACAAAGATGTGGCGTTTGTTTGGCAAAACAGTGAACGACGGCACGCACTTCATTCGACTGACCCCACGTACATTCGCTTCTATGTATTAAACTCCCTTGCATATCTTTACATGTGGACATCTGTATTTAGAATGCTTGGCCTTCTTAACTGTATTACATTTCAGAATGAATGATGGAGCAATCATTCCAAAAAATGTCATACAAGTATTTGGAATGCAAAAAAAAATGTATAGATCATGTATAGATGTATAGATCATGTATAGATGTATAGATCAAAGGTGAGAAAAAGGGTGAGAATCTTAGGCATAACAATGGATATAAAATAATATTTCATATAAAACGGCAAAATGTATGGTAAATACACAATAACACAATTATTTTTAGAATTTAATATAGGGTTATTATGAAAAGAATATCAATTCTCATTGATGAACATGACAAAACTAGGTATTGGCTTGTCTTTAGTATTAAAATTATTTTAACACCGGCTGTGTCGGTTACATTACAAATAACCCTTCTTCACAAAGAAAACTATAAATTCATATAATCATGAAATCACATTTCAAGTCAAAACTGTACAAACAGAAAAAAAAGTTAGGAACAAGTAAAAAATTAGATCTGATGTCAACTGTGACACTGAAACGATTTAACATGCACAGACAAAAACATGCATCGATTAGAAAGATTGCATGCTAAGCCAGAGTTTGCAAGGAGGATAAAGCGAGTTCGTCTCCAGAATGTGTCTGTAAAGAATTTAAAGAGGGATCGAGTCTGCCAAATAGAAAGTTATTAAAAAAAAATAACAAAAAAAATTCAAATTCTGTCAGTGGTAGCCAGCAGATCCCAGTAGGAATTAAAAGGAAAAAAAATGTCAAAAGAGCACATAAAGCTTAATATCGGCAAAGGTTCAGGGCCAAAGGGCTTAACAAAATTATCCAACAAGGCACTACGGATTGGCAGAACTGCACAAATTGTAAAGATCGGTTTGCTATACATAATGTTTAGTGAAAATCACCTCTGTATGACGTTGCTTCCTTCAGTAGGGTAACGCGTTTTTCCAGTCCTTTCTATCTTGCCTACAATGAGGCTCCCGAATCAAGCGTTTGAATAGCGCGAGGCTCTTTATATTGGACTTTTGGGCTGGTTTTAATCCATGTAAAGCTTGCGAAGATCACTTAACTTTTAACTAAATAAAAAACAGCACCAGAACAATGTGCTTTCAAGTATGAAAGCGAACTTATCGCTATAGCAACCAACAGAATGGTTCCGATGGCTTTACTATCTAGTGCTTTAACCGTGACAGGGGACCCGACGAGAGCGCCTATAGTTTCTGATAACACTAAACACCAGCTACCCCCTGTCCTATACGATTAAAAAGTTAATAGGTTGATCAAGTAAAGTTATTACAAGTGAGTGACCAGGTAAAGATGGTTACCAAACGGTAGCCAGCAACAACAAAAAGAATGTCTTCAAATTGGATGACCCAGAGGTTGCAATGAAACCTGCCCCTGAGGCAGATGGACAGATGGATGTTCATCTATTATAACTATCTGCAGCATTGGAAACACTAATCCTAGTACTCTTCAATACCCCAAAAATAATTATTTTTGTAAAATTGTGCTTCGTTTATTTATTTTTGCCAGGAACACTTGTCACGTGACAAAAAGAGGCACCTATAGGGTGCTGCCACGGCTCTTTAAACATTTCCGATTCTCATGTAATTACACCTTTAAAAAAAATAATCATGGTAGCTTTCAAAGCTTGAAATTGAATAGTTTATAAAAGATTCAATGCTGGGAAAAAAAAAAATCACAAGCTTTGCAACACTACTGGAAGAAGCAACGTGGTACAAAGTGAAAGCACGATTAAAGAGGTGAGAATGTTAAATGTTACTTCGTAAAACCTTTTTTTTTTTATCACAACTGGCAAAGGAGTTTTCGCCCCCAGGTAAATCAACGCCTTAGCATAATATATTAGAGCTTAAAAAAAGTGATTCTAATGCAAAATATGCCAAATGCTCCCCCATAAATGGCATGGTCCAACAAGTAGGGACATTAAAGGGACTACGATAAGTCTGCTTCAAAATGCATGCGCAGTACGATGGGATTCCAGGAGCAGAGGGATTGGAGCTGCATGTGTGCGATTATACCGCCAGTTTGCTTTTTTTTCTCCCCAATAGTGTAGAGAAAGTTCAGGGATTATTTGCCCAAACAGCACAAGCCAAAGGAAAGATCAAGAAAAGGAAATGTAGAGGAAGCCAAACTGCATAGCCTGAAGCCGAATCTTACCTTGGCTGTTTTTTTCCCGTGTGGACATTTTTGCTGGTTATGAGACAGAAGTAAAATAATTTGAAACTGCTGTATAAACACTATTTTAATCTGTTTAGCATGTAATCACGTAGCTAGAGCTGAATTTATAATGATAATTGTAATAAAATAAAATCCATCAAACAGCTGTCACAGCATACACTACATAAGCAATGTATGGAGTCACAATTTGGGGTGGAGGGTTATTCTAGAGACACCACATAAACAGTAGGAAGAAATGTTACACGAGAGATTTTTTTTTTTTTTACCTGGGCTGATGACAATATCTTTATGCCTGAAACAAAAATAAAGTACTATTTTAGGTTTAAATGTTTAGCTTAAGAAGAAGAGTAAGCACATAGCATGATAGAGGGTGGTGGAACGGGTTCCTCATTGCCTCCGCACACAGACACACAACATAAAGGGAAAACTACCATGAAAACTTCCTTTGTATTTTCACGTGATGCATAATCAATAAGGAACACTAAGATTTGTACATACGGAACACTTAGTTCTGCATATAAAACAGGAAGAATCGCATGGAGGCAATAATATAATACTAATTTAAGCTATATTATTATTTAGGGGATTTTCGCCATTACTACTTACTTTTCTGTTTTGGAAACTTTAGATGTTAGTTTTGACGTTGAAGATGCTCTCAATAACTTGCTTTTACTGTCATCAGCGTTATCCCATGTGTTGTGTGATTTTTCTATAGTAGAGCTTCTTTTCACGCTGAAAGAGAAAACGCCACAATCAAAACTTCAACCTGACGCAAGCGTGCCGCGGAAGAAGACAACGCTGGGGCTCCAAAACGCAGATCCAAAAGTAAGGAGACAAGATTAGTCAACAAAATCCAGGCAGGGTAACCAAGAGGTCTATAACGGAGCAGAAGGAACCTATTTATTTAAATGAAAAACGTGCGTAAGCAATTTTTATTTATCTTATTTTTGTGTCAACCAGAAGCAACCTTTATTTAAATAAAAAAAAAAAACACTTGTAAATGAAAATTTTGCGTAATGCGTTAAAACCGATGTGATATTCACACACAACATGCGGAAATATGGACCATCAGCTGGGTAATGAAAAGCTGATTGGTAATAATGGTGGGGGGTGTCAAGACCTCTTAAAATCCTGCCTGGAAGACTTTTTTAAATGGGGAAAAAAGTCAAATAAATCTGACATTTAGAATTCAGAAGACGGACTGGATTAGAGAAAACATCATCTGCCCCTTAACAAAGTTTCACTCTTAATTAGGAGAGATCACGGTTGTATATTTAGTAAGCAGACATTTAGAACCACCAGACAGTCAGACAGAACAAAGAGCAGCGCAATCTGATTACACAGCAGTTAAAGCAGGACGGGGACGCAACAAACCATTATAATGAGCACTCATGCACCAGTGGAACTCGGGAGACATTAGAGCATCTGGTTTAGTTTAGGAAGATTGAGGCACAAAGTTGGACATCTGAATACAGCGTTCTTCTCGCCGACGCTGGATATCATGAATGTTTGAGGAGGCATTTAAGGGTGTTTGGTGTGATTTTAGTAGCAGCAGATTAGTATAAAGACTTGTGAAAAATCACAAAAGCAGCAGAATGCTTTGACACCCAAGCAAAGGTCTGAAGCCATAATACTGAACGCAGAAAAAGATGGCCCCATTAGACAAGAGTTGTAATGATCCAAGCTGAAGCTTCATAAAAAATATATCATACTAACATGTCTAATTCATGTAATAAAAGGTATGTGTCTCCTTATAAGACACTGGCATTATATAACATCTAGCCTAAACCACAATGTAGTAGAAACTATACATGTTTCAATCTGCCTACTTTTTTAAATTTTATTTGTAAATTTATTTTCCACGTTCTGTTTATTTTTTTAAAAACATTCCACATTCTGTTTAGTGTGCGAAAAAAACAATAGATTGAAAGCGCACAAGACTACAGACCCCTTCTCCGCCTTTGTTTTGACATGTATTAACATAACTGTTATATTAAATATATTCACTGCCTCTTATTGCAACAGTGCTAGGGAATCTACTAGCGTGATAGAAAAAAATCAAAAGACCACACCGGGAGGATTTAAGTAACCGAGCTCCGTCTAGCCCTCGCGGTGCGATGCACACTGACATGCCCCTATTTTGTGAAATGCAAAGCGGAATTGCTATGAATCCATGCCTAGTGCCTGATGGTGGACCTAGAGTAGTCTTTAGCTTCATGTTTATTTTGCACACGCTACCCGGTTATGTTTTCTAATAACCTTTTATCTCCGTTTAGTTCCAGATCAATGGGCTGTTCTTTTTCGGATCATATCAATTTAACAGCTCGGATTAGATTTTTAGAAGTGACAGAATTTACTGATCGTCGCCATTGTATGGCTTCAGTATTCTAGTCTCTTCATCTAATATTGTTCTCTCTGTACTATTACATCACTTGTCTAACTCCTGTCCAAATAAAATATTTAAAAAAAAAAAAACACCTAATTTCAAAAATATGTAGAATTCCAGGTATCATTAAAACTCTTGCCGGCCGAACCCTCTGCAATTTAAAAACCTTTTTGTTGATGTTGGGTTCCTGTGAGTTTGGAGAGGCTGTGGGGAAGGTTGGGGAGAAGGAGACGCTTGATTTATAGGATTTGTCAGATTTTGATCATGTGCATTTGATTCCTCTTTCACGCCTTGGGGTTTTTCCTTCTTTTTCTCTGCACTGCTGCTAAAATAAAAGTTAAAATAAAAATACATTTATAAAATCAGACCCAGTACATCAATTAAAAAGGAAAAAGAAAAATCCTTTGAGGGAGTTACAATTAAGTGAACACATGCTAGATCACGGACTAGAAAAGACTAAAAAGTGGATGCTCAGGAACAGGCTATAAAACAAAAACAATAAATGTTTTGTGCTATCCATAGAGGCCATTTCTGACTATACACCAACAGAAGAAATATTTAACATTGTCCTTAACACAGCTTTTTATCCTGTATCATGGCTGGTTAACAATGTAAGCTAGATCAATATAAACCCGTAGTTAATTAACCGTAATACCTGGTTATTGGCCTGTCCTCATCGAGATGCCATGGCCATAAAAACAAAACACCCCCCCACCCCACAATGTGATATTTGTTTAGCACAATCAGAAGCTCTGAGCGCCAGTCATGTCACTTCTTTTTCACAAACGTCAAATAATCCCTCTGTCAATAGAAAAATGCATTCCCGCAGCTGGTTATGGAAGATACGTGCATATATATATATATATATATTCATACATACATACAAACACACGTGCTATAGAAAGCGAAGGGGAAAAAAATGAGTAGAACAACTTTAAAAGAAGTACCACCCATAATACAAAACTAATTAAACCATACAGAACGCTACAGATTATCCCACGAGAATACTGCTACATGCTGAAATAAGTATGTGTACGTGCGCCGCCTACCTTTTTGCAGCAGAGGCGAGCGTGTCTTTTCTAGCAATGGTGCCGCTATGGCTGGTTTTTCTTGTTCCAGAACTTCCATTTGTTATACAAGACATGGAGAGGGCTTCTCGCAACATCGGTGGACCTGGGATATAAATAAATAGTTATTGAACTTTAATAAAAAAAGAATACGTACGTTCATTTGTCAAAAAAAGACAGCTGGGCTATGACCATGTATACGTCTCTATCGCTGCAGCAGGCTGTTGTCATCTTCAATGTTAAGCAGCCATCAATATTTTCTCATTATTGTGCAGCACTGAATTGCAGCTATCAACATACGAATTAACGTATTAGCGGATGCTCGCTGAACTGTGCCCCAGAAGAGCAACAAAAACCCCATTGTGCTTCTGTCAACCTATCAATAGAACAAGCCTCTGTTAACACGAGCATGAATGCCAGGACGTGCGTGGCAACGTGCCCAGCTACAAAAGCAGAATATATTACCACCCCGGGGACAAGAGATGGTTGACTTTTACAGTTTGGCGTTTCCTTATTAATATTTTAACATGGTGCCAATTTTAAGGCTTCTGATGGCTTTTAAAGCGGTATAAACTGCATTAAAAAAAACATTCATGTTTATCAAGTCTCAGATTTAATTAAAAAGAGTATTTATCGGTCTTGTAATCTCTGTTTTGAAGAATAGTCATGTTATATTTTAAAGGAATTATATGGAGCTTTGTGCATTTTCCGCACAAAGACCCTGCGGGTGGATAAGCAGCGTTTGTCAGAGTAAAGCACAGTTAAGGCAATAAATACTATTTAGTAAAAAAAAAGTGACATTTCTGTCTAATTGATATAGCAACCAGAGAGAGTCTAACAATTTCAAACGATTAGTATTCTATGGAGAATAAGCACGCCGTCTACCTGCCCGCAGCTTATTCAGAGCGATATATATGTATATAATCTCTGATCTGTTTTGACACCTTCTATTACAAAAACCCCCTTTGTGCGACAGCTAGGACGCTTGGCAGGGCAACGGCATTTTGTTTGGTTTGGAGCGTCGGCCGTGATTCTCAGACAGAAAATAAATTACCTGGATTGGTAGCTTTCGTCCGACAGGGAGATTGCGCATGTCTGTGACTGTCACACCACGCGTCAATTACCAATATAAACAGTCTGAAAACGTTCAGACCAAATAGTGCTCGGCTTTATCTCCTGGCCCCGGCCAACAACCAGATGTGAAATTCATGTAAATTGAGAACCAGGCTTGGGTCACCAGGATTAGAGCCAAATTCGTCCGAGATCAAAGAGGTAAACACATCTTTAAGGCATAAGGGATTTCGCTTATTTTTCGTAGACCATTATTAAGTTATTACAAAATGGACCAAAATAAAGACTGGAAATTAATTTTTTTAACCATAATTATTTTTTACTATAAAGAAAATGCTACAAATCCATAATCTGCGCATTAGAAATTTAGATTTATTTCATAAGGCAACAGCGAAAAAAAATATTGATACATTTTATTTTTCTATTGAACGTTCATTTTTAGCACATGGCGATATATGTTCCTACTCTCTATCTTAAATCCAATAAAAAAAAATTCCCAATCATCTAAATTCCACTTTTCTCCTACGAAATGCAGAATGTTTTAACAATCTGGGGACTGTCACGCTGACAGCGCTATATAAAAACTGAATGTCTTGGGCAGATTTACAGTTTAGGGTCGCCTCGTGTTTGGAATGAACTCCATTATGTACACAAAAGACCAATCATAAAAAGCTGTTATTTACATTGCTAAACATTCCCTACGCTTCCATTCATAAAAATTTATGTCCAGTGGGATTGGACGCTAGCAAAACATCCACACGAATATATACAGACGTGGAAATATATCGCTGCACTTTACCAGTAAGCTTAAAAGGTTACTACTCCCTACTTTCTTGAGTTGAGTTGTCTGGTCCTTAAAAATTCTGGGGTCTCCCTCATGGCGTTACTCATCTGAAGTGAGTGTCTGGGGGGGGGGTATGTCCTTAAACACCTAAATTCCTTATTCGAAAAACGAAGGGAAGAGAACAACGGGAGAACGTCCCAGGTTGGTACTGGACCAAAAAAGAAATTAACCCATCGTTCTCAGTGGGGCTAATAAATATGTAGCGGTTGAGAGGCAACATTGTTGCACTTTTTTTCTTAAATAATAAAGGTTATTTTATGATATTTGCTAATGGAGGCAGAACAAAACCGCGCAGGAAAGACAGCTGCCAGGAAGCAAAGGTCGCAAAATGTGGGAGACATCTGCTGCCATATTTGTTTACATACCTCATTCATTGGACAGAGGTCATTATTTTAACCTGTCACGGCCTCCATGTGTTTAAATGGGTAATTGATGTACATTTCCCATGCAGATATATTATCTCCAAAGGAAATAACACATGGAAGGAAAAAATGAACAAGAGGAAAATTTAGACTCTTTTTTTATCCATTGTAAAACCCAGAATACATAGGTGAATCTATATAAATGTATACATTTCATTAACCTCTTGAGTTTATTCACTAAATGAAGAGTTGGTGGGAGAGTTGTGGATTTAGCTCCCTCGCCTCACTTTTTATAATAAAGTGCCAACATTAGCTATTTTCTCCAGCAAGAAGGGCTGAGCTGGCCCTGCACAATGTGTGATTTAATATCAGTGATTTAACTATAGATTATACGAGTTCATACAGAGGCCAAGCTGTTCCTGCAGCAAATGCTCACGTAGTTTGCACAATTATCCTTTTAATGAATTAGACCCCTTTGTGGACACGCACCTTCCTGGGCCATATTCTTGGTCCCGGCTGCCAAACTAAACCCAAACCTGTCTCTCGCTGGTCATGGCCCAATTTGGTTGAATGACAACTAAAAACGCAACACATTTTAAAAAGAAACTTTACAGTTTCCTTGAATGCTCGCAAAGGTTCCATTTTGAATTCTTACACAAACACACATCTTCGAAGATGTTCTACAACACCGAACCAATCCTATCAGTTATGAGCACATACAACCCAATCAGTCGGGTAAGTGTGAGCGATTGAAGTAAATAGGGCAGGCAAACTATATGAATGAATGAATGTCACTTACATTGAAACACACTTAACCCCCCACTGGGTTTATATATATATATCTACATAAAGTTTTACACGGGGGTCCCTTACTCCCGGGTTCCTGCGATTTACCTGCAGTAAATCCCAGTTCACTACAGTGTCGCTGTTCGCATTCATTTGCTTGTAACACCAAAAGCAAGCAACCCATGGCCGCGCGGATGGACACAGCCATAGTCTATTGGTGGATTGGAGGGATGGCTCACCGGTAAGGGAGCAGTATGCTTTGCTCCAAAATTTTAGTTGGCATTTTACAAATATATACCCTTTTTTAAGTATATTTAGCGAGGTGTGAGTTGGCAAAGGTTGCAAATTGATATGTAACGCACAAGCACAGAAAGTACCTTTGCCGGGTGCAGCTTTTCTTACGGTGGCTACCTGGTCTTCAGAAATCGCGAGACGTCTGAGCACATCGGCCAGGGCAGCTTTGAGCACCGTGATTTCATCCTCTTGCTGCTGGACTCGTAGTTCCAGGGCAGATAAGCGGTCCTGAACATCAGAAGTACTTGCTGCCGAAACGCTGTCATCTACATAACAAAAGAAACAGATGAAACAATTAAATTCCAATACGACGCCTACATCATAGCGTGGCAAAATATCTGAAATAATAAACCTGATCGGTGAACCAGTGAAAGTGTTGGAACCCAGTCCTACAATGCAATGCTTTACAAAACGGCATCACAAAAATAGCCGTTTTACTTGAAATCCAATACAAGTCAGTGGCTCCTTTGGAAAACAAGATGGCGACCATCTGCTGAGTTTACTCGCATATAGAATTTCAGCCGGATACATGGAAAGACCCGTGGCTGCAGATTTTACAGGCATAAACATGCCCAAGTTCTTTTAAGGAGACTTCTTCCCGTTTAACGACACAGCTCTGCGGGGATTTAGGGACAGTTTTATTTCATGCTGAAGACCGAGTAAATTTTACAAGCAATCACTTTTCTTGTTATCATCACTAGATCATTACTTCCAAGACATATTCTCTGGTAGGATATTTGGCTACAGTATGAGATGGACTGAAGGGAAAAGGTTGCACAGACTCCAAAAATCTGCTTGGCCACTTAGACAAAGATTAGTAGATGAGGCTTAGCACAGCCAGAACTATTCTTCAGAGGGAAAAGAGGACTTAAGCAGGTTTTATTTTTAAAGGAACATTCAAGGTATCATATGCACTTTAACCCCTTCACACCCTTATGACTTATTAACTTGTCATATAGTTAAGTGGACAGTGCAGGGAGACAGGTTTTATTATACACACACAAATATATATATATATGTCTTTAGCTGCTCATAAGCTGCTCAAGAAATTCTAAACATAGCAGCATGCAAAACATAAAATGCTGTAAAAGTATGGCTACGTTTGGCATATATTTGAGGCAAAATGATGGTAATGGTGGCATCACTGCTAAAATGTTGCTAAAAACATATATTAAAGGTATTTTTTGAAAAAGAAATATAAGTTCTAACTGTCCTTTTAAAAACATAAATTGTATGGGTGCGTTAAATGACAGAGAGGAAATGTATATATAAAACTGGTGCTTAAGGGGTTAATGCACATGATACCTGCATGGGCCCTTTAAATTTCCATCTTGTCCATTTTGCATATGGACTCGGCCCTTTCACCAGCTCCTGGCTAGATGTCGCGTTTGGGAACGCTGTGGATGGGGGGTCTGTTCAGACCCCAGGGTGCATTGGTGGAAAGCACTGCCGCTGGATCTCAATGGGAATATTTTCCTGCCACCGACTGGCTGCCCGCTTCTTTTTGTATCTGGTATCACCGCGGCCACTTCTAAGAGGATGAGGTTGATGGCAGTGGAAAAAGTTACACACCATGATTTGCAATCGACTGCCCAAAGGGCACAGGATGTTTTTGTCAATTGGACAATTATCTTGATGCGCTGGCCTGGAAAACTAGCCAGGGAAAATGTTACCAGTCAGAGAGGAGAAAGGTTACTGATCAGAGTAATATAAATGTATTTATATACATTCTATTCTATTTGCTCACTATAGTTTGATATATTGCAAGTCTCAGATTATATATATATATATATATATATATATATATATATATATATATATATATATACACACACAGGAATAAAATGGTTCCTTTAAGGAGAAAAATATCACTTGACGTATTTGTCTTTTCACCAGAATATGGGAGGTTTAACCCATTTAAAAGCCACAGTTCTCACAGCACGTGAGACTTCACGCCAAACAAATCTGACCACAAAGCTTGTACAGACACAACTAATTCTTCTGGAGACACAAAAAACGTTGTGATGTTTGAAAGGGAAAGAATGTACCAACAAAAGGTGTCTGTATCAGACTTGCCTCAACACCTACTGCAGACATTTCTTACGATGGCTCCGTAATCCGTGCCGCATCAATCTAATTAACACAGAACTCTAAACCGCTCAGCGGTGCTGCGTGCCCATGATCACATTCTAACGTTTGAAAATGGGCCGTTTAGGGTCTCGGAGAACTTTAATATGCATTCTTCCAAAATAAGAAGCATTTACCACCTGCGGTAGAAACTACTGCTGCTGCAGCTGCCCTCCGCTCATGGTCCGACAATTCTTCACACTCATTGGCTGCTTGAAGTAGCCAATCATTGGCAGGAAAGCACTTCCATTGAAATCAATGAGATCGCTTGCCGAGCATGCATGTGAAGATGCGATGGAGGCGACCAGCACCAAGTATATCATGTACCCGTAGATGTGTTCGGTCAAACATATCTCCTGCGCGGAAACTAGCTGTGGGGGGGGATACGGGCAAATGCACATGGGGGATTCTGGATTTGCAAAAAGGGCCGTGCAGCGATCACATACATTTAAAAGAGTGTCCGTTTAACTCTGTTCACTCCTAAGAGTAAAAAAAAAAAAACCCAATATCATTAATTACTAAAAATAAGCTTTACAAAGTTAAACAAATTCCTCTTTTTGCAATTGATGAACTTCCTATATGACCAATGAAAAGGTATGAAGCAATACTCATCCTCAAACAATGCCATCAGAACTTTATATTTTTACTTGCTGATGAACTTAGACTCCCGCGGTTCTTTAAAAGCTCAAAGAGTTAATGCCAAGGTAGCATCCAAAACTTCTGCAGCCAAACAAAATCACTGCATGAAATATATAGGTAAAGCTAATCGTTTGCAATACGGTTTCGTCTTACAAGAACAACATCGTCTTTAGAAAGGACTATTTAAAAACGCGCAGCAGTGGTTTCTATACTTGGCACATAAAGCTCTCCGTCGTCGGTAAGACTTTAACAGATGTATTCCCGGCCCGGTCCATTGTTTCATGTCTTTTATTTGATTTTCCTATGGGGCCGTCACAAGCTCAGTGCTTAAAAACCAAAAGGAAAAGAAAATAAAAAAAGAAATGATGAAACGGTTTTCTTAACCTTTCTTATAAGCATTCTTCGGGATTAAGAAATTCATTTGTTTCAAGGGTCAGAGGGGTAGAGCGGACGAGAGCGGCTCGACCAAGAAACAGAACCACCATTCTTACTTAAAGCCAATTGGTATTTATGTCTCTTATTTTCACAAATTTTAGAATGCAAGAAATACTAAAAGAAAAGAGTAACCCCCCCCCCCTCGTATAACGTGTGGTCACTTTAAAGGGACCCCCAACAAAAAGGATTAGAATATATATATTTTTTTTATGTTGAAGAAATTAGACTCCGTAGATTTTGTTAACATTTACAAACGGCTCAGAGATATATTTGGCGTACAGAACCCAGAAATATGATTTGATGATTATTTTGTATATTTTATGGGGATATATGTTTGGTTAGGGCATTGCGAAAAAATATAAAATAAGTTGCACTGTTTTATTTTTTACATTTTTTACTTATTTGGATCACGACTGAATAATAATCTGTGATAGACTTCAAATCTTTAACATTGTTTTCAAGAAAAAATATTAATAAAAAAAAAGAATCATATATTTACATATCATAAAAAGAGAGGTGGCACCAGATAAATGTCCTATGGATCTTTTGGAAATGCTCAGTTCTATATGATGCTTACAGTTCAATGGATAGCACTGGTGGTACAATGTTGTAGGGAATAATTATATTATATATACATATATTTTTTTTATTATTATTTTTAAATGGACGAGGTTAGCTGAGCTGAGAAGAGCCAATGGTGGGAAAACCAAGGAAAAAAAATCTAAATCAATAGAAAAGGAGATGTCGACTGTATAGTTTTAGGAGCTGAGGGTACCGGGACCCCCCAGGCTTTACCCAGCCCTGCACGCTACTAGGTTTTTTCCGGACATACTTTTCTGCGGGAATTGAACTATTGGGTTTAAAAATGCCCCCCCCCACACACTTTATGAGATGGACCCCCACTGGTGCACCCCCTTAAATTCCCAGATTGTCATATCTTGTCATATCATGACACACATATTAGGCCTGGGTAATAGCAGTAAAGGAGGCTGCTTTATCACTGCTCCATGACGACAATATTATTGGGGCTATAACATCACTTTACAGAACGCTGGGAAAAGAAACAATGCTGTATATGTATGTGCTTGCTCTTATATAGAATGTACACATATTATACCATTAGCCATATTATTGTATGACACCTCATTATGTAAAGTCATGTCTATTGTGACAGCGAGAAAGTACAGAAATTCTTCAAATGGTAGAAATACTGACAATTTAACGTATTCCATTTATCTTCCCTCCACAAGGCAGCATTTCTCAGAAACTGCATTTAAAGAAGGGTTCCAGCGATTATAATATATAGATTTCTCAAACTCTGCAACAAACCCCTAATCTGGATAAGTAAAGTCGTCAGAAGTGCCTTTGGAGACAAAAACCTTAAAATCACAAGCGTGGTATTTGTGGTCATCACGGCCAACCAGTCATACTATTTTATAAATGGGTTTAAATGGCACGGCTACACAGAACATGGAGGAGTCTCACCTCAATTACACGGACAAATTATTCAATAAGGCTAAAGAAAAAGATATAGTAAACGTTATTTTCGACAAGAAAAACAGAAGAAAGACAATGAGCCAGGTCCTTCCTTTGTGCAGAATAAGTAGCAACAAATATCCTGACTTCTGAGAACTTAGAAATGGCAACACGGCAAACGACCGCAACAGAAAACCAGAACCGCAAAACACACAGGAAACAGAACGACAAAAGATAAGCGTCTGATTCACCAATGCCTTCCCGCTAAATAATACTTCTTTCCACAGCCGTGTCACGTGGGATTTAACCGGTATCATAGAGTCCGTCTTCTACAAGCAAGTAGAGCCGACTGCTTTCTGTATAAAGCAATAACCATGAAACAAGCTAACGGGGACCCACTGTGGACTCAAAGCCCCCCAGACCCTTCAGGACTCACAAATGGTCACTGATAAGCACAGGTGCAAGCAACAGAAAAACTGAATAACTCAAGTTTAACAAGACAAGGACATCCGTAAAAGTTATTCATTACTTATGAGTTATATTATTTACTGTAATGTAAGCTTCATTATAAAACCGGCCAGGTCTTACCTAAAAATATAAAAGCGACACAAAGAATTGTACCGATTTGTAGCCAAAGCCTTAACCATTACGTTAACCATAGCCAAGGCTGGCTTTAAGTCCCGGGATCCTTAATAACCTTCTTTATCCGGAAAGACAAATCCTATGAAACAAACTGGAATAAGGCAGCACGTTGCGAAATCCTCCGCCACCACAACACAAAAAATGCGCTAAAGATTGCAGGCCTAGGTGTTCTACGCATCGCTTCACTTCATTAAAACGGATCAAATGCTGCCGCCGGAGTGAAAACCGTGCACTCGGCTGATAAGTAACGGCGTTGAAGTATCCCACACACAGCTGCGTAGTCATTTCACACACAGATTGTGCGAGGTGTGAGGTGTATCACCGCATTGCTACTTCATCCAAAGCCGTTACATTTTCAGAGCCGCTCAGATTCAATGAACGGAACCAGTATACGTTCACAGGAGGGCGTTTTAAGTTTTAAGCCTGCAATATAGTATTCATTAACATACCTAAATATGAAGCAAGCCAAGCGGAACAGATGTAAAAATACCAGCACCCTTTAACACACCCTTCCTCATATATTGTTGATTACTTAGAAAGTTCTATGCAAAGTTATTTCCTGCAAGCACACGGATTTTCATCTTCCGCATTAAGCTGGACCCCGGCCCATACCCTCCTCCCGAAACGCACGTCTTTTGTAGAACTACTACTCATCTATTACACAATTGGCCGATGCATTCCGCTTCAGCCGCTGAACTTCTGCGGAGGTTCCGCATGCGCGGCATACGCTGTGGGTTATGAAGTATAAGTAAATGGATATGAGTTACCTTTGCAGAGGTTCTTGAGCATCGGGGGATCGCACACGGGCATGAGGTCAGGCAAGCTGGGATCCATGCTGGCACCTTATTCCGAAAGCAGATTTCCCGGTTTCCCTTCTATCTCGAGGGCTCCGAGTCAAATGTCATACTTTAAATTGTGAGGAAATCCTCCCAGCCCAGATGGTCTCCTACAAAGCACTTCTGTATTGGCACCAAAAAAAAAAAAAATTCCCCCAGCGAGATACTGAAGCACTTGCTTGTTCAGTGTGTGCCGTTTGGGCAAAGCAAGACGAGGAGGAATAAGGGGGTGGAGAGCGGCAGCTCTCGGTTTGGTGTCAGAAAGGAGAGTGTCAAATGTCAGGCGCAGTCATCCCAGCAGGCACATGCCTTACTCTTACTACGCACCATAATAGAATCTCATAGTGCATTTCAGGGCAATTACTAAAAGACGTCTAAGGTTTAAAAAAAATAAAAAACACAAAACATAAAAGTGGAAATCTTCATTTCCAAGGTAACATAGAATCGTAGAATCCAGAAGGACGTTCACAAAGACGCCTCCGTGCGCTCCCATGCCTGTGTTTACCTAGCGTTATTGTATTGCATCACGGCCGCCCTCGCACAAATATCGTAAATATGTAAAACCTGCCCTGTAAAAGAACCGACAAATAACAAAAGGGAAGACACGCAAACTATTGCCAGGAGCGATCACGGTCAGAACCAGATCATAGGAAGGGCAACGATATCACACGTGGCATAAAATAATGATGATGATGACCGTGATACAGAAGGGCTGGACGAACACGGCTAGAAGCCCGGAGCCACAGGAACAATAACCCCGCTGGTCAGCTTGATATTTTTCAGGAGCAAATACAAAGCTGCGCAAAAAGTTAGCGCATTAAATAAATCTATGAGCCATAAGGCTCCTGCTCTATCACAATAAGGAAATGCAAGCAAGCTTTCACATGACTACCGATGAGAAATAAGAGCGCCTGATGCGGCCTTGTCCCCTGGTAAACCAACAGAACGGTGCTGCCGATTAAAAATACTTATTTACTTAAAAAAAAAACACCGTACAAACGCTGCACGAGAATCACTTTCTACCCCCAATATGTCTAGCGTTTGCAAACCAGGCTTCCTTAATTGTTTCCTTATGCCCAAAAGGCAAATTGCTTGAATCCGAACGTTCACTAAATTGCATGTTAGGAATTTGAAGGGAGTATTCATTTTTAGGATTTTATTCTATTTTAACCCACGAGGAACACAAAGTGCACAAAATAATAGTTTCTTGCGAGGAGGCAGTGCCAACACTAATAAGACACAAAAAAATACAACAATAAATATCTAAAACTGACAATGAAAGCTTAATTAGGTTTATTACAAATATATTCATTAAAAGAGAGAAAGGGGGGGGGGGTTCTCATTCATTGGTTGCTATGGTGACTATGCCACTATGCGCAAGGCTTCAATGGGTAAAGAGACAATGTACGTGTGTCGGGCCGGCCATGTGTTGTGTTAAAAGTTTAAGAAAACCATTGCCCAAACCTCTTCAAAATAATTCAATGGTTTTGTGATGTGAAACCATTCACTCAATTCGTAAGACACACAGAGGAAATAAAAACACATTGGGTTGATATCGTTACTTGAAGGTCATCCAAGAATCTCTGGAAAGTCTTTGAATTTGAAGTCCGACGAGTATGCAGACGTTATTTGTTTTTGTTTTCAGATTCTCGTCCTTCGCATTGACCTAGCGGGATAATTTAGTGCTTCACAGCAACAGAGCGCAAGCTCCCTCACAGCCCGATTCATCCCCAACATAGATGGCGGATAAGAACCTGTGGCTTTTTACTCTGCCCCCAATATATTAGCAGACGCTTTTAATCAGCCGAGCTGCAGGCTCCTTCATTTCAATCGGCTTCCGCCTCTCCTAACGGAATCACGTGCAGTTTGACGCTTGATGAATGCAGCATGTGTCCTTTCTGTGCTTTACGCTTTTACGACCAGCTGGCAGTAGGAATTCGGTTAGACGTCAAAACAATCCCTGCACGATTGGAGATTATATGTTGCATATATCTGCGCATTCCTACATCCCCTATCAGAAGCTCGAATCTGCAACAGATTTATCATCAAACTCATTCCTAAAATGCACCCCCAGCTGGGCTTTCTACAGACCCTTTAAAGAGCCTCATGTTGTGCCCCTTTCTGATAAGACATTTGTGTGACCACCCACCTTAACGATTATAGTAGCGTTTGGCACTCCTCGGGTGACGTAATCTGGAGACTTGCTATGCATTTTTCATATTGCTGCCAATTTAATGTATATATATATATTATATATAAATATATATATATAAATATATATATTAATATAGTCACTTTTTTCTTTTAATATCGCATCAGGAGAACTGCATACAGCATACAGCATTAGAAGCGTTGCTGTGAACGGCCGCAGAGCTGCGTCATGAAGCCGCGTGATAAACTAATTCAATCTCAACGTGCGGAACGGAAGCTCTATAGATGGGCCAGGAAATGACACGCTTTACCTCAGCTTGATGTTTCCACAAGGTGGTTGCAAACTTCATACCAAAACAC
Organism: Spea multiplicata; assembly: GCA_009364415.1. NCBI lineage: Eukaryota > Metazoa > Chordata > Amphibia > Anura > Pelobatidae > Spea > Spea multiplicata. Next base: position 79,901 of record VKOC01017030.1, read on the forward strand.
AATATCAGATATCTAAAGTTAAAACCTAACTTTTAATTGAATTTTACAAATACCAGAATTAAAAATAGTCGAAACAACAAGTACCGGTAAATATAGGCAAATGGTCAATAGGGACTGTTTGTCTGTTGTTGTTATCTACACTATTTTATATACCATATATTTCTTCCACTATTTAAATTGATGAGACATTATTTTTAAGATCCAATGAAGTTACGTTTTAGCCTCGGATATCTTTATATTGTTATAGGCTATGCCAGTACCCATTTAACTGCTTGTTGAAAGGTTAGCCCCATTTGTTTTGGCTTAGTCTCATTTTTTGTGGCTTAGCCATTTCTAATCAGTTGTGATCAAACATTTTTTTCATACAAAGGAATCCTACGACCTAACAGTCAGGGTTTGTCACGTCAACACAATTACTACAAATGCATGGATTACACTTCATTACTTTTAAAACGGTGATAAAGGTTTCTATAAAGTGAAAGACTCCCCAGTAGGCTGTTCTACTAGTGGAATAATTAAGTTTCATTGGGTTTTTTAACAAGAAACCAACCCAGTTAACAAAAGTAAGGGGCAACAAGCAACTGATCTCAAATCAGCCCCCAAAAGGAAGGGGTGAAATATATTTTTATGCAATTCACTAAATGTAGCAACGATACCCCCCTCTCTTGGTCCTACTTTGCTGGATACACTCAGGGTCCGGTTGCTTCTGTAATGGCAGGAGAATGAACAGCAAAAGACTAAATTATACGTCATTTATTTCATATACAAAAAAACGGTTTTATTCTAAGGGGAGGAATTAAAAACGTTCCTATGCACCTTAATAAACGACTGGAGTAAATGCCTGTAAGGGGACTCACTGACTAAGAATAGACTGGAATCCTGTGTCACATGAGATGCCCAACACCAGTTATATAATTGACCCCCCCAGCAGGCCAAGGGTAAAAAGCCATTAGGCTCCGGGGGCCAGCGCTTTTCCATATACTTTGCCCCGTGGATCGAAGCAAGCGCTTGCCAATGGGGTATTATATGAGGTTAGCTGGCAGGACCTTTTACAAGTACGGTCATGGCAGACTTTTTCAGCACTATGTCAACAGATCCTAGATGTAATGAAACAATCATCTCTTTTTCGAGGCGTAATGATTAAAATCCAGCCCTGCCCATCGCCTCCCGAATGTGTGAAACACCAAAAACCCAAATAATCTCCACGGACGATCAGCCTCACTTCTCAGCACTTCAGGAAAATCAAGATAAATAATGCTAATGTCTCAGTTAGGCATTCCTCTGCATGTATCTGCAAACCCTTCCGGCACTCACGCTTAACCCCTTCTTTTCCAGCTAGTGATTGAAGTTTGGAGATTTGCACGGACTGGGGTTTAGAACCAGAATTTGGTGGCAGATCACAGCTATTCGGTCCGTCGCTTCCGTAAAAGACTCTGACCTTAATCAATCCTTGGTCTTGTCGTGGATTCAGGAGAGCTTTAAAGCCCACGCCATGCAAGACTAAACACCCTCCATGTATTAGCCTCTACTACCTCTGCTGAGAGGCTGTTCCATTTATTTAAGACGCTCCCAATAATGTAAAAAAAAATAATCATTAGTAATATGGGATGCCCTTGCAAGTAAGAAAACATCCTCACGGGGAGGGCAGGGACAATCAAACTCAAGTGGTGCTGGAGGGGTTAATGCGTAGATACCCCTCTGGCATTGGAAGTACATAATTGCCTTCCAAACAACGCTTGTAAGAACAGTAGTGATGGTGATCACATTGCTTACTAGACAAGGGCCACAAATCAACAGAGACAGCTGTGGCAAGCCTTTTATACCTTGCCTAATGTTTAATTTATAGCGTAGTTGATATTACCTGTCATTTGTAAAGGCAACAAAATTCAAAACAAAACGTTCTCCAAAGCATGTTTTTTTTATTTTTTTTTTTTTTTTTTTTTTAAATAAACAAAGCAGCAGGTGGAAGAAAAAAAAGTATAATTATCTACCGCCTCGGGGACGCTTAAACATTAAACATGTAATTGCTTCATGATTTAGAAACTGTGTTTAAATCCATTATAAAAAAAAAAATACAAACAGCCCTGAGGTTTGTAATAAACACAAAAAAGAAAAAAAAATGCGCAGAATAGCGGAGCCAAATGGATTGTATCTGTGGCCAAACACTAGATTTCTCCGTGTACCTTGAAAATTAATAAAGGGTTTTACTGTACCCAGCACTGAAAAACAGTCATTTTTATTATGGAACACGATATCGTATGGGGTGTATAATCTGTATGGGAAGGGTGTGCATTGTTTAGGGCTGCAACTAACGATCATTTTCATAATCGATTAGTTGGCCAAATTTCATTATCGATTATTATCGATTTTATCGATTAGTTGTTGCAGCCCTAGCATTGTTAATGGGGGTATTTAACATTTCTCTGTGTGTGTTTTGTATTTCTACGTACAGAAGTAACCTACAGGCCTTGGGAGATTAGCACGGATCTCGTAGGAGCCTCAGGACGCAGGATTCCCTCTGACCCAAGATATTCCCCCTGGCGTAATATTTATCATATGCAATATCCTTTGCATACTGTATGTGTACATTGCTAGAGACGCGAGCCTGAGACTAAAAATCAGTATGGAGCTTCCTTGTAGGTGGTCTGCATCACTTCATTTCACACGGTACAACATATAATTTTCAAAAATATACAGACGCGTCGCGTTCCCCACTATGACCGCAGCGCCCAGCTTAATTCCACGCACATTCACTGCCTTCCCTCGGTGACCAATTAGTATAAACTGCCTGATCTCTCATTTACATAGAGGGAAGTCGGCCCACGGTATTCATTTTAATGAAGTCCTAACATGAGATTTGTGAAAAACACACATCGATTCATCCGGCAGAAAAACAAAACCTGCTATAAGGATGAGGAGTTTCAGTCTTCCGTGAACATGGTCGTCTGTGTCGAATACGCTTTCGCAGCCCCCTGTGAATTCCCCCGTTACTGAAATACCTAGAAACTAGCCCAAAAGGAGGATATTTCTTGGGTCGCTACGGAATTCCAGCAGCAACAATGTCTACAAGACGAGAGGCCGGGAGGAAAGTCAGCAGATGACAGCGAGAGGCAGATACATAAATGTCTGAGCTTCTGCATAAGTTGTCCCAGCGTAACCTTCTGGAATATAAAATGGTTATTTACAATACCTTGACATTTAAAAGTCAGATGCTGCAGTGTCGGTATGGGATTGTTCTAACTCTGTTTTGTAATAAAAAAAAAATAAAAAGTCATGTGGGGGTAGGTGGTGGTGCTGGGGGCTTTACCTAGTATGGCACTGTGATAAGCGATAATAGCAACCATCAAGGAACAGAAGGATGCCAGACGTTCAACGGCGTCAACAGGCTATTGTGTTTGCATCACTGTACCAGTTCTGTAATGGAGGACCTCTGTATAAAGGCATTAATTTACATACTACCTATACCCCTTAATAAAGTGTAAAGTGCCAAGTATACCTGGAGTATATATATCTATATATATTACATTATGCTATAATCGATGTATGGGTTATATTCGTACAATTTTTTTTTTTTCTCAACAAGCTTATATGAAGCATGGGGTTCGCGAGGAAAGAGGTTGATATGTGGTTGAGCCGCGCATGTACATTCAGATGCCGTGTTAGCCATGAAAATAAATAAGCAAAGGCCACACATTTATTAGCAAGCCAACCTGCATTTGATTGCAAGCTTTTGAGACGACCCACGTCTCTTCTTCAAGCATACGCTTAGACTAATTTCCCAAAGCAATAGAGACGTATTTATAGAATGTACGCTAAATGTCATAGAAGAAGTTAGTTTTATTTTCGCATTTCCGTAGGTTCTTTAATTTGTGCGGCAAGCCACGGCTACGTCCGAGATCTGCGGACATCGCGCTGCCCCTTAGGAGGTTGCCCCTCGGCAGAAACACGTGCCCAATACAGGGCGCCGCAGCGCTAAATCTGTTTTATTTGCAGTATCACAGAAATATGTTGCACATCGCCCATTTCAGGATAGAAAGCTTAGGAGACAGAGTGCTCCAGCAGCTGAACACAGGTTCAATAAATCCACTTTAAGCCACGACTTGCTCTGCTTAACGCAGGATCGTGCCTGTAGCACGAAACTGCACGCTGCTGGCCATCTTTCATCGTAGAAAGTGGGTGTCAGTTGCTGTCAGAAGTTTTAGCATTCGTACAAAGGCAATAAGATTACACACGGCTGGCTCTGTTATCCACGTTTAAAAATACTCGCTAAAATATTACACGCGGACAAAAACACACACACGTGTACTATATGCGTGGCATTGCGGGTATCAGATTCTGCGGCTCGTGTCAAGCCAGCCCACCGCTTTTATTTACAATTTCCACGTTTGACTTTCCGGGAATCCAGCATTCGTTCATTAGAGGAGGAACGTGCCGATTATTCTCCAGCGGAGCTACCGGAACCCAACAACTCACCAGCTTCTGATAATCCAACTCAATGGGGTCCTGCGCTGCCGCCAATAAAGCCCATGCTCGGACAACGGACACAGTATATTTAGTATATCCCGAGGGACGGGCTTGGATCTCTTTACAGAGAAGATATCACGGCTAAGAATTAAACACGTGAGATTCGGAGCTACTTTATACTATGCTTTGCGATACGAGTATAAACCCTAAACACTCACGCTTTCATTGCTGCAACCTTCAATCATATAAAGCAGATTTAGCGTAAATGCCACACGGTTCTAATGGAGATTTCTTTAGAATATCTTGAAATTACTAATAAGTACAGTCAAAGTAAACTTTAAACCTGGTGCTTCAGACATGAACGTACACTGCAGTCTGTGGATATTAAAAGGTTTAGAGCTCAGGCTGAGAGGTTTCGGTATTTGAATATTAATTTACATTGTAGTACATTTTTTGTGCAATATCCTGCGATATTTGGCCATAAGTGCATTAAACAGATTATTGTGCATGTTTCACACTATAACGAGGGGGGGGGGGATTAACTCACACACACACACACAACACTTGTGCATTCGGATTCATGCAAAGCCACAAAAGCGAATGAATGAGAAAAAAGCTCAGAATTTTAGTCCGAAATACATGGGCCCACATTCACTCACACGCTCTCGTGAATGAGAGTGCGAGAGAAAGTGGGTTTGTGCACTGGGCAATAAAATTTTGTTCCCGAATTATGAATGCCACGGAATTTTTGGCCAAACCGAATCCGTGGGGAATGTAATTAGTTGCCCAACAGGCAAAAATGAGAACAGAAAAATTGTCAATAGTTTTTGGCCCATTTGCACATATCTAAAATCTAAAAAAGAAAAAAATAAATAATGTTAAGCTACCAAATATGCAACTGCATTCAATAAATAAAAGCTATAGGTGGGGGTTCCAAAGGGTGATTAAGACATGGGTTCATCACGCTGCTCGTCCCTCACTATGTTAAGTGATCGGAGCAGCCAGAAGTTACTCTCAGGTTGCGAGCTATTTATAGGAAAAGCCGGGGCATTAGAAAGACACAAAGCACTGTGTGTGACAGCGACTCTCCTACCAGCATCGCATGCAGCACAAAGAGTGGAAGAAACATCCCTTCGAATGGCGGTCACTAATTGAGCTGCCAAAAGCAAGGTGACCGCAGAAATGATTTGTTATTTATTTCTTTATTAAAAGGTATATGCATTCTTTGTTGAGGCGGCACTGGACATTGAACTGTCCTTTAAAGTGTGCGCGTTCTAGATGTATTCTCGTACTCTTGGCGCACACTTCACCATCTTCACCCTAAGACTCCTAATTAAAATCAAAAGCAAACCATAGTGTGTTATATAATTGGTGCGTCCTCTCAGTTGTTGCTTTTGTTTAATATATACACAAAGTCGACAAGAACATTCCTTATTTAGTTTGCTTGAAAATGTTTTTACTTTACATGTTATAAATGAGCCCTCTTCGCAGAAAACTACACAACATATGGCCGTGTGTATACCTTGGGGAACCTCGTCTAATTTCTACTTCTGTTAATTGCGTTTCTTGGTTAATCACATGAAAATGAGGGAACTTGCCAACTAAAATATAATACCGAAGACACTTACCTGGGGAATACGGCGGCAAAAGGGCTGACAAACATTTATATAGAATAAGCAGAGTCTCAGAGGATCGACAGATTGCCATACGTGCCATACCAAACAGGACTGAATATCATCTCCAAACGTGGATACACTATAGTGTTCCATACTAAAGAATTACCATAATTTAATACGGATTATATACTAATTGTGAGATCTAACGATATTCTTCTTGAGATTTGTTATGTCAATACTCCCTGTAAATCGTTTCTCCTGAATAAGACCTTAAAAAACAAGAAAATGACCAGTCGATAACAAATATATACAATAATAATAATCTATTAATATTACATACACATACCACTATACTCTCAACAATTCCATTATTTCTCAGGCGGTGAAAACAAAACAAAAACATTTAATAAATTCCGCGTGGAAAAGAAGACAAATTTCTGCGATTCTTTTTCTATAGAAAGTATTAAACACATGTCAGGTATGTGGATAACTGCATAGCTCGCCTGGAATGAGCTTTAAATAACCCGGCCATCATCGCCTGCTTAATTCTGGGACCACTCCTCCAAATTCCTCAACCAGATGGCCTTTCCACAACTCTCCAGGAGCTGGTCCCATTAACGCGTTTTCATTTCTAGACCAAGCCACACTGAACTTCATTGTATATTGACTTTTTATTTATTTATTTTTTTTCAGGCTTGTTTTACCAAAAGGTGATTATTTTCCAATCATTTTGCTAGCAGATTAAAAAAAAAAAAATCATCGCCCATGTCTCACGCGCACAAATGTCATATAAGGGATACGTTTGAAACATATCTGCCAGAAAGAAAAAGGATAATTCATGCACCTGGGTTATATAACTTTTACTTGGTATAATTAAATAAATCAATTAGAAATGAGACATAAGCTTAGATGTGAAAGGAGGCATCAAATACAATGTATTGCAAAAAGTACACTTGCAAAGCACCTTCTCAAAAGCGTTCAGTTATAGAATGCTAAATAATCTTGAAGAGACGAAAGAACATTAAAGTTCTGTGAGAATATATACATTCTTCCAAAAAAAGTTTAAAAACACAGCACTTGTCACTGAAGAGGCTGCATTGCAAGAGCAGCGCCCCTCACCCTCCTCCATGATACTACTGTACTTGTCACCGATTGGCTGCTTCAAGCTGCCAATCAGCGGCAGCAAACTGCTCCCATTCAAATAGACGGCAGCACTTTCCACACTGTAAAGGGGTCAGAAGAGTCTTTATACAATGTGGAAGGGGAAGTTCATATGAGGGGGGGATTATGCAGACCCCCCATGCATTTGCAAAATAGAAACCACAAAAAGGGATCACACAGATATTCAAAGTCCATTAATGACAGGAGTGCTCCTTTAAACTTTATTTTTTTCTCCATTATTTTCATTATAGAGGACCAATGTTTCCAAGAAAAGTCCTGTACAAGGCTTTCTGTTGAAGATATCAACACACAGGCTTGTCGCACATACTTTGTGTTCACGCAGAGACAAGGTGACATTGTGTTCAGTACTAAATGTACGCCCCAGGACACAACGTATTGGAATCATGCGTAAACACACCGGCATGGATCCAGCAAGCCTGCTATCCTGACTGATCAGGTACCTTTGATGGCACAATTTATTAAATCTAAGCCTACTCTGATCAAACTACAGGAGTAGCTAATAACCTGTAAAGCCTAGGTCACAAATTATTGCCAATAAACATCACATTCTACAATTATTAGGGAACATCATTTCCCAACATACGTTTTATTGGGCCAACACAGGAAAAGATATAAAGTCTGAAAAAGAGACCTCTGGGGTCCCAAAAACTTATGCTGGACCATCAACTTCAACGAAAGGCATACATCTAACTTACCATTTTTCATTACATTAGCTCTTTAACAGACCAATTTACCGAGCCACAGGCGACTGTGAGCCATTGGCAATTTTCAGGCAATTTCAAATACGCCAAATAGATGTAATTCAAAACGAAGACTGACACCTTTTGAATTGAAACTGTTGATAACTGTGCTTGAAAGCTATATTCATGGCACGCCGTGTACTCCCGGCGCGTTACCTGCTAATGCACTCGGTACAGATAGCCAAGGACAACATGTGCAGCTTTGCAACTCTTTTGAGGTCTGTGGAACATTCTAGTTTGGAATGAGTGTCAGAAGGGGAGACGGCAAAATGAAAGGTTACATAGCAAAAAAAAAAAAATTATAAAGCACTGTAATTTTCTTTGTAATAAAAATATATAAATATATAAAAACATATATGCTGTATAAGGAAAGCTCTCTGTTGTCTTTTTCCAAAATGATCATCTTAGACATATCATGGGTCTTGCGACTAGAGTTTGGGTTGGCAAAAAAAAAGTTTTTGTAGGGCAGTTTTTCCCCCCACAATGCGATAATATATATAATTCTTACCCTATGCTAGCAAAGAAGGGCTGGCATAGTATAGTTTTAAAAGACAAGATGGTAGCCAACATAACAGAAGAACAAAGTACGACAAGACAAAGATCTTCCATTCAACTTAACAAGGAACTGCACTGACTTCGGCTTCTAAAAATTCCCAAGACCAGCAGAATGTATGCTGCACAATCCTGGGATTTGTCTATCAATAGAGCCTTCAAACGCCAAGATGTCTCGGCGCTCCGTTGAGGTTCAATATGCGTTTTATGAACACCAAATAAATGTTCTTGCTTTCGTATGCCTGTAAGATCAAAACAAGACCACAAACTCACCTTGAGTCTCAGAACATCAACATTTTTTATGTCGCCGACTACATCAATGCCGCTTCTGTCCCTTGCAAAGCAGTGGAAAATACGCCGGCAAGTTCCTAAATAAATAACCCTGCTTCATGCACAAACTACACAAGGAAGATACAATCCCTTACTTATCCCAGAAAAAAAAATAAAATAAAAATCAGAAAATAAATCCAAATTAAACCCGATACCACCTTAGTATCTCTGCACCCTATCTAGTGTTAAATCTTTACTGTCATGATTTTCCGCGGTTAGAAATTCTATCCGGTACTATGCGATGGTGTTATATTTGGCACAGGCAAACAGTACAATCAAGCCAATAATCTGACACAAGTAGTTTCTATAATACGCTTTGTCCATCTATTCCCAGATTCAACGACCAGATTATAGCAGGCAAGCCGACCAAAAAGAAATAAGATGCAATAGTAACCCGTGTGAAATATTCCATTTATAATAATAATAATAGAAGAGTTGATGAGTTAGGCGAGGGGGGTGCACAGCAGGATTGGGGGGCAACCGTGACTTAGGAATCCTACATGAAACGGAGCCAGAAAACCATAACTGAAGAAAAAGCCAAGAAAGCTGCAGCGATGATGCCAGACTAAGGTAAAGAATTTTGATGATGTGATAGGTGTGTGTTTTTGATTCGCAGACACATCCATACGAGAAAGCTTTTCAGAGAGAGAATAAGTAACTCATGTCAATGTTATCATATTTCACTACAGAATCCTCCATAAACGATACTTTGCAAAAAAAAAAATGGAATATCATAAATCTTGTGCTCCTTACAATACGTATTATTCTATTCATCCCTTGTACTAGGAAGGGGGTCCCCTAAATCTTTTGGAACTGCTGGCACTTAAGCATTATACATCCCAGCGTACACCTGGCCTGATCGTCTGATGGATTATGTCCTTGGTGTAAATCATTACCAAGTTTCTGGACTTATTTTCTGCATTGACGGCAATAATTATAACTTTTTTCATTATCATCTAAGAACTTTACTTCCAGACCACGATGCAAAGCCCATCAACTGAACTTCCAAACAAAAAGGGCCTTGGTCTGTGAAGTAAACTTCCCCCAACTTCCCAATTATATCTTGCAACATACAGCACTTAACCCTTTCACCCACCAAAACAGAAGTAACAGATCTGCTTCTGTGTGTTTTATGTACTCAGTTTGTTGTCTAAGGGAGGGGGGGCATTACTTTATGGCTATTATACAGGAACACAAATCTAAGTTTAGTGGAAGGTATGCCTAGAAAAGATTTTGAACCCCTTAATGACAAAGCAGAAAGGATAGAGGATTTCTGGGAATATTTATAAAGTAACAATGAAGACAAGTGACAGTCGCCTGGTATTTCAATTACATTTCTCATGTACTGTCCTAGATCACCGATTATTAGGACCCGGGACATAGTTGCCAAACCTGTCACCGTCGACGGAGATAGATTTTAGCGGCAGAGAGGACTTTTGAATTACGGCCGAACGTAACATGTTTAATTTCAGGAACAAAATGGTTTGTTATGGTGTAATTAGGCGAAATGGTTGACATTTTAAAAGTTCTAAAGAAATTCAATCCTATAAAGAAAAAAAAATTCTTACATCTGGAACTATTCAAAAGCATCTGCACGGACTTTTTTTTCTTTTTTCTAGAGCTGGAATTTTGTAATTTAATATTGACTCTTCCTGGTCTTTAATAGAAAGGCTAACTTCAGGATAACTCTGCTTAAGTGAACAAAAAAAAAGTAAACTGAAGAGGTAAGGGGAATATTTAGTTACATACAAATATATTATGCATTTTTTACGTTGTATTATTTTTTTTATTATATTTGCCCTTTGGTGGAAGCTTTACCGGGCTATACACTTATAATAAATAGTATTTGTTGGGGAGGCGCTGCCTTTCATTCACAATTATTTTCAACGTGCTGAAAGCAATATTCCCCTTTATTTGTTAAACGAGGCTGAAATATTTGCACTCGCTGCTCATTAGCAATGGGTACGAGAACGAGTATAATCTCTCCCAATGTCAACAACGCATGGATAGGGATAATTAAAATGGCTGTTGGTAACAGTAGGCTTTAAAATCCAAATAAGCATTTTAGTGATACTGGTGCGGACCCACTGCTATTAGGTCTCTTTATATTAAGATATCAAACATTCGATGTATTATTACTTATGAAGTGTAATACCAGGGCAAGGCAGGTTGCCACAATTAACATAGATGTTGCAAATTTTGGCAGAAAGCAGGAAAAGTGATGCAATCCCCATAGAAACCAATGAAACCCACAACTTACAATCTCTATGAATAGCCAAGGATGTGGGGCGAGTGAATTAAGGCACACGAGCTAAAGGCGCTCACATCTGAGGCAGCGCTGAGCATTTAAGGTGCTTCTCTTTAATGCAGGGACACAAAAAAGAAATGCGATTAAAGAATCCTCAGGACTCCTAAGGACAGCCAGGATTAAAGGGTCCTTTCTTATAAACATTCCTGGCTCACCAGTGAGGAAACACTGCTATATTCTTAGTTTTGACCCAAAAATAAGCTTTCCAGAAGCAGAAAAAAAGCCCACTCACTAAATATAGAAAACACATTTTTTTTTATATGCATACTGTCTAAACAAGACAGATTCTCCAAATAAATAGCTTTCATGATGTGGAACACAATACAAAACCCAGACCATCCCAAATATTTTCTACGGTACAGGAATAGAAACACATCGGGGCTCGGGATTCCTCGAAAACAGTCCCTGAAACAGGTAATTCAGTAATAGGAGGCACAAGAAGCATTCACAAATTAAACAGCAAAGGATGGTGCGGTCCCTTCAGCTTATACTACACAGAAGACAATAACACTTAGAACCTTGCGTTTCAGGCGTGTAACGAGCGTTGGTGAAGCCCACTAATTTGTAATAAGTCGTAAAGAACATTCATCTGAATCTACACAGTTTGAAGAAACGAGTGGCCGAGTAAATTTCATGTCTGGCGGGTCATTTCTAGAAACACCCTATTTAACAGAAAGCATGAGGGGCTTGCGGGATATATTCCAGGTCTCTCCATTTAGTTGGTAAAATACTAGAAATACTACATGTCTTTCACACGGAGCCTAGGTCGCTGCAGACATGGGATGAGCGGCACTGGCAGTAGCTAATTCTGGGGCGATAACCTGTATTTTAGAAAGGACCGATGCATGCGTAGCTGTTTATTTCTTCAGCGTGAGTAACACTTTCACTCAATCGATAAAGGCGAATCATTTCATTTTATGCAATTCTACATCAAATGTAGGTGGAACTGTACCTTTAAATCTAAACGGCAGCTGGCCAGTCCTGTAACACAAATCAGCAGAGTTTTACATGACTATTTAGTTCCCATCTTCACAGTCCAATGAGGAATGCGTGTGAAGCAACACCTGGCGGAGCAGTGATTTACACATTGCCGGCTGCTTAAAATCATAGATCCAGGTGTTCATTCCATATATTATTCCATTTACGTTTAAACCCTCAGAAACACAAAAGGAGTCTGTTCATTGGCAAGAAGGAAAACTGAAATAAAAAGAGAAACCCACAGGGCATCTGTCACTTGTACTGGCCTTTTAAAGATATTTCGGTAAGATGGTACATAGAACATAATCTTGTATGACCACAAATTAAATGAATCATACCGATGTTTTGGGTTTTTTTTTTTTGGGGGGGGGCTGATTAAAAGGCTTTAGAGTAGGTCTGTTGCCCAAACCTTAAATTCATGAAACTTACTTCTCGTGGAGTCTTCTCATGCATTCTCCACCAGTTATAAAAGACATGGGTAATCAAAAGGAAATTAGGAGAAAGAAAATATTGCAGGGTAAAAGTCCTACGCTTTCCTACAAAGGGTACCGATATACTGAATAATTATTAAAATAATTCTGCTTTGAATGCAACCCTTTACCCGTGTTCATAGCCGACAATTTTCCATAGGTTCCGAGGCATGCCTCCTGCACATGACTTGGCAGTCCTCGGAGTATTGAATGTTTACATGTCAAACACTGATTGAACCTGTACAAAAGAAAATAAACCCTGAAATGTCTGAAATGGCAGCAAAGTCCTGGAACATTTTAGTCAGGGAAAGCAATCTGTCCTTAATGTGTCATAAGCATTTTCTTTTTACATTTGCTATTTGTATATTGTAAGCCCCGTAAAAATACAGGAGGCGAGAAGCGAGTCTCTCTGCGTGTCAAACGATAAACTTAAAGGAGTATCACACGATAAACTTAAAGGAGTAGCCCATGGAAAGTCATCTCCTTCAGCATTCACCCCAGCGTTGTATACAACGATCCAGGTCGACATTGCCCAATTTTATCTCATTTTGTTCCAATAAACTTCCTTTATCAGCAGACCCGGATGATGACATCAGCAGTCATGTGATCGCAGGGAGAGCTTCACCGTTCAAACACCACACAGGTTCTTTATTGCAACGCTAACGTTCCTTCATAGACTTCCATTGGCGTCCAGCCGGGACAGTAAGACAGAGCCATTCTATCGTTTGCCATTGGCAGGAGTCAGCATGTTTGTCAACAGCCTGGGCTAAGATACCAGAGCTGAAACGCATACAAATAGCTAATATGAAAACATTATGCAAAAACTAAAAGCGCTTGGAAAAGAACTGAAAAATTTGAACAGGTTTTCCCTCTGGTAACAGCGATAAAAGATTGGTTGGAATTCCCCTTTTTAAATAACCTCCTCCCCCTGTGCGTCTGAACAGGGAAGCGTTAATAAATTAAAAGGTATACTTCAGCTGCTATATGCACTTGAATGCCAAAGCATAACCTTTAAATTACAACATTTCTGCATTCTATGCATTTGCTGTTTTTTTTACCCGACCCCCAGCTATTTGCCTTGCAGGAGAGGCGTCTCATTCCTTATACCTCACTAAGCACATTAATACGCATTCAGGTTCGGTGAAGTGGTTTGTGGCAGTTATCTGTGGCTTTAACTAAAAGTAACCAACCTCTCAAAATTCTATGGGCACAAACAGAAGATCTTGATTTATAGAAGTTTATTATTTCTTTTTTCAATGGACTACAATGCTTTGTTCTGACATCACAGCACAGAAAAAAGAAGCCAGCTGCTAATGCGCAAAGATCTATTTCTTTCACAGCCTCAGCTTATAATATTATTACTTAATACTTTTTAGACTTCTTTAGCATCCAAGAGATATGAACCTAATGAAACCTAATATCTGATCTTATACATTGCTTTGCAAGCAGAGACTCTGAAAAAAGTCTCCTATATTCTGAGGACAAGGAACATGACATCATATGTTAGACGAGTGGCCACTTTGTTTCCTCTGCATGGAAGGATTGAACAGAATTCCACCCCCAGTATAATTCCAACCCAACCCCCCTGTACCTGGCTTGCAGGATATGCTGGCTTCATATAAGAGCTTGGAGGGGTGTCTAACAAGACATGGACCCCCATGCACAGACATTTCTCCTGTTAACTTCACTACTAACAAAAAAAAAACCAACATTTTATTTTAGTTAGAATTACTATACGTGTACAGCTTTCAGATTTCTTTATTGTCCTAGATTTTTTTTTAGATCAGGTTGAGTAATTAACAAATACCCACCGATTCCAAATATTAAAAGCAGTATTACATTTTAATTACACAGATCTTAAATCATATTGCTTTACTTTTCCTTGCTATAAACGACTAGTATCCCCTCAAAAAAGGAGGCAGAACTTTGGCCACTTTATTTAAACCATGAATGCATCATCACAATACATTAACTGCAATAGCTCTCAGCCACCACAAACAATGCCGCTCCATTAACACTGCCTTCATACGATCAGCATGAGGCGAACATGACCGCTGACAGCTTGAGAACGTGAGGCAGCTGACACGGAAGGCGCTCTTAAGATATCCAAATGTTAGAACCTCACCGACACATTACAGTAGCGCAGACGCTCATTCTACCGCTCACACGTTTTTCAGACACTCATTCTACCGCGCACATGTTTTTCAGACGCTCATTCTACCACACACACATATTTCAGAGGCTCATTCTACCGCTCACACGTTTTTCAGACGCTCAATTCTACGCGCACACGTTTGAACGCTATGCGCACATGTTTTTCAGACGCCATTCTACAACACACACATATTTCAGAGGCTCATTCTAATACGCGCACACGTTTTCAGACGCTCATTCTACCGCGCACACGTTTTTCAGACGCTCATTCTACCGCACAATTTCTTGCCATTAGTTTAATTTTAAACTTGAAAATGTAGTTTTACATTTGCTTCCAATCAATTTCACTTAAAAAAATAGCTTTGACTTTTAATGTATCATATTGTGAAGAAGCGTAGATGTTACTGACGTCCAATATTAAAGGAAACACTTAAACTTTCAAGATGCAGACCAGTGAACACTGATAGTGTTTGTAAATCTTCTTACCAAAACAAATATTCACACTGGCTATACAGGGGTATAAAGTACAAAGTACAAGCACCTTCTGCATCTTGTGCCAAGGCTTACGCACGGCCTTCGAATAAGCGCATGGCAGCTTGAAATAGGCAAGGTGTTTGTCGCTTGGATTTCATCATTAACAGTCTGAATGACAAAAGGGATCACTGGGACTTTAAGAATAGCAGATGCCTGCAATGCCTCAGGCTATAGAACCCAGTCACTAGCTTGATTTACTGCTCCTTACTGAAAAACAGAAAACTACGCATTAAATAAAATTTAAAAAACCTTCACAAGAAAAATTCCAAAAAAGTAAAAGGGGACTTAACTTCTAAGAAGCCATAGGGGGGTGTTAAATACACAACCTATGACATAAGTACATTAGTTATAGAATTAATCGTGTAAGGAAGCCTCGCCTTCACAGCTTTTAGCCTGCGCTTTTTATTTTGGATATAACATACCTAATAACAAAGACAATACTTTATATTAATAATTTACAATAATACATTTAAGGGGGTTCCATTAGCATGAAATGGTAATGCCGGGGAAAAAAATTGTAACAATACGTATTTATATATTTATTGCCGGAAGCTACTAAATCACACACACTGTACATTGATCTAAAATCATCCTTAACCCCCCTCCTCAATTCCAATATCCCGAATTTATCTTGAATGGCTTTTTCCTTAAATAGTTTCATATCAAGATACATATAAAAAGGTATATTTATAGTTTTTAGTTGTAATATATATATATATATACATACATACATAAACGTGGTAAGGTTTTGTGGCTACACTGGTTATGGCTATATAGACTCATGATTAAGAGTATTTGTAAATACATTTTACAGGGCTACAAATAAATTCATAAGTCTTACAGAAAACCTGTATTTCAGCAAATCAATATCCGCCTTGCAAATCAGACACCTGAGATGTTCTTAAGGCAACTAAAGTACGGATTTATATGCTTAAACACATTTAATGGTTTTATTAATTGATATCATACAGCTCATTAGATCTCTAAGTTGCGCTTATAAAATTCACTTAAATACACACAAAACAGTTGATATTTCATTGAAAACTAATAAGCCTCTAAATTAATCTGCAACACCCCAGAAAAGGAGTAATGTTAGGAGCAGCAATTATAATGTCTAACTTCAAACAAAAAATAACAAATAAAATGCACGCAACGCCAAGAACAAAAGCAGATTTGGAAACGTAACAATTTTTAAAGCGGTCTCCATAAGGAAAGTCTCTGCTACAACTATAAAGACAACAAATTATAGCAATCCCACAAAAAATATAGAACAGTCTACCTACATCGGACATATTTCCCTGCAGCAGCAACTTAACGTCCACTTATACATCAATATGCGCTCGAACCCACAAGAGATTATAAACTTGTTTGAGCGGAGCCCCCAAACTTTTGTTTCCGTAAATTGTTACACGACAGGTTACTTGTTATGTTCTCTGTATTCATTATACGTGGAATATGAAGGCGCTACATCATCCAGTAATAATAGAATAAAATATACGCATGGTTCGGAGGAAAGCTCTTCACACGTTATCACCTAGCAATGGCCGAAATATGTGTTCATCATGTAAGAGAAAGAAGAGAATCCAAACCTCTGCGACAAATGGTGGATACAAGCGCTGCCTAATAACGAACGGGGATAATTCTAAACTGTAAGGACTGGTTCAACTCAAACGCTTCTCCTCAAAACAAAAAATGAATAAACCACGAATGGAAAATAAACCCCGTGATAAGGTGCAGGTTAGGCGTACAGAATGTACCGTTGGTCATATCAGGGATCCGTGTAAGGACAACGCTCGAGCCTGCGCGACGTATACGAAACATTCCAAACAAAAATACACTCAACTAGGATGCTGTGGGCGACGCTAGCGTCTGGCAAAGCTCAGTCATTGCGTTCGAGTGCAATGTGTACACGACTACAAATCAAGCAAACGCACGCATTATTAATACATACAACTTTAACGTATTTATTATATTTTCACGCCATCATAATCCCTAGTGCACGATTATATATATTATATATATATAATACACATTTTCATAGCTGGTTATTTCCCCATCCCCCAGGCAGCCAGCACCTGCCTTGCTCATTAGCCACTTCCCCCAACATGCAAACACCATAAACAGACGTGCAGCATAACCGCTCCGCTCGTCGTTACACGGCTTATAAACCTTGGTCGCCTCTCATGCACATCACGCGAGGTTATCCTCCAGCAGAAGAGGCTGTGAATACACGCGATCGCACCGCTTATACCTGCACAAGGTGCTGCTGCTGCTGCTGTGGCAGTGACAGATCTGTCAGCACAGGCATTTCCCACCATGTGCAGCACAGGCCGGTACCGAGGAGCTCTCAGACCAGGAGCCATATGGACGCTTAAATTCCCTCACTGCATTGGCATCTACCTCTTCTGCTGGGAGACTGTTCTATTTATCTGCTGCCACCCACAAAGGCATGCGATGCACACAGGAAATCCGCAGTGAGATCATTAAACATCTATATTGCACAACCTATGCTGCCCGGGCACCTATTATTAACTCTGGCAGCCCCACAGGGCTCCGCAGTCCTGGTACCAGATGTGCCGTCACGTGTGGCCCTCGTTGGATGTAGATATTAGGCTGAAACCATTGCCCTAGCTTAGGAGGTTTTAACGCCCCTCCACCCCTGTATCCAGCGTTTTGTAACTCACCCAGACTACCGGCGAAACCGTCCATTTTGTGCTGGGTCCTGTGCGCGTCCTGTACAGACTGGCAGGAAGAGGCACCTTCCTGGATGGGGCTGAGATGAGGAGTTTCTCTCATTCAGTCAGCGAGGGAAGGCGCCGGTCTGCTGCAGGCTCCGGACGCCTGACACGGGCTCCTGTCTTCCCTCTCTGTCTTAGCTCCCGGTGCCGTCCGCGACCGTGCAGTCTATGTGGCTCGTCTGCTTCCTTCTGCTGCACCCTCAGCTCCCGCCTCTCTCGCTCTGCGATCGCCAGCCAGCCTTGCTGTAGTTCCACCTCTCGCTTTTTTTTTTCTTTTTAACATAAAAAACTTTATTGACACACGCAAAAAAATTCTACAGGTGATTTCACCGCTTAGATATAATTTTCCCACCATTTGCTGGATGTCTGGTTTTCAACGGGACTGTTTAGTATTTGGTTGTCCGGTTCAGGAAAACTAAATGGTGGCAATATATTCCTTTGAGTGGGACTGTCCAATATTTAAGAGCTACATCAAAGCCAAGAGCGGGGACATTTTCTATATCTTAATATGTATTAAAATTATCGTCCGTTTTAAACGGTCTCTATTATTACACGTTATTATTATTATTACACATTTCAGTGTCCCCTAACAGCGCTACTGAATCTGTTGGCACTATAAATAAATGTTATGTAGCGCTAAGGTCCCTTCCAATTGTCCGTTTTATAATCTCTGACATGCCACAGAAGGGGCTCGGAATATCTGGTGGTGCCCATAAGGACCTCTCGCTGCTTTTGGCTGAGGTGGACCCTGCGGATACGTAATCCCCAATCAACGCTAGAGTGGCCCTTTAAGGCCAACAACCGCCTGATAAATTATGTGCGCCTAACAGCTGGAAATGGCATATTTGGCCGCGTGGAGAGCCAGATTAGGTGAATGTGTGGCGCATGTGCCAGTAGTGGCAGATGGCTAGTCCAACCCTGGTCCCAATAAATTGGCATCTATCATGATATCCACAAGTAACGGGCCCTTGGATCATCTTCCTTTTAGTCCAATGGGAGGATTCCCTCTGGTAGCTGGAAACTTTGGGGAAAGTGTAAAGTGATTCTAGTGCAAAGTTTTACAACCAAAAGAACCATTAAATCTTCCTGCAGATTATATTATTCCTTTGGTTTCTGTGATGATAAAACCACTTTTCAAACTATACACCAGAAACCTTTTTTTTTATGCATAACACCCATTGGCTCTTACTTTTTGTACTTTGTACTGCTGTACTTACCGTACTTTATGTCAAAGCTAAAATCTGTAATTGGTTGGTTGTTATTATTATTATTTATTGTTTTATATAGCGCCATCAAATTCCGTAGAGCTGTATGTATGTAACATAACAATATGACGTACAGAAACAACAGGTGAGGATGGCCCTGCTCAAAGGAGCTTACAATCTTACAGTCGTTGACGGCCCCGCAAACTCTATGGGAATGTATTATATGCCGGCATGCTGAATGACCTGTTCAGGCCAGACCTTATTATTTTTAATAAGGCACGGACTCTGTTTTCCTCTTCTGTCAATCTATCTGGCAACACAAGGGGTTAAGGTACTGGGGAGAAAGCAGTTTTTTTTTATATCCAGGATTAGATATCGTCAAGCTCCACTGGAACAAATATATATATAAAAAAAACACTGCTCAGGCATGTTGAGATGGTACCCGCATGTAATGTATGAGATAATGATCAGCGAAAGCTGAAAGGAAATACCTCTCTATTTTTCACAGAATTACAATCTGATAAGTAATATCCAGTTTCAGAGAGGTTTATCCAGTGCTCTGAAGCCATTTGTAGTATCACTTGCGGCTAAATGTAGTATGACGCACCCTCTAGAAATATAAAGAACTTTGGTATTTTAAAAATTTTCTCTGGGGATTCCCTCCTACCCAAGTCGCTGACTAGCCCAAAGCACAGCTTACAAAATCCATATGATTAAAGATTATAAAGATTATATATATATATATATATATATATTTGGGGCACAAGTATGGCTTTTTTCAACCGTAATAATATATATAAGACATTATTTGTATGAATATAATTTCAATGAAAAAAAATATATATATTTTCACTAATTTGCCCATAAAAACCACCCTATATTCCTATAACATTTTTATTTATTTAAAACTTTTCTTTTTATAGGTTCTTAGATTTTCTATTTGTTTCTAACCTCTACCGAGCCCTAAGCTAACCTTATCTAATCCCCCACTATCCCCTACCATGTTAACAACACCATAATTAAAAGGAACATATAAAAAAAATAATAAGGTTCAGGTAAAAAAAAAAAAAAATTAAAAAAAAAAATATTTAACCTGGGTCTTGGGATCCTGTAAAATCACTATTTGTTAGTAGTTATTTTCTGTTTCTCTTTACCTTAAAAATAACAATTATATATATTATATATATATATATATATATATAATATATATATATAATATATATAGATAGATATTAAAAAGTATTAAATATATATTAAATATTTAAATATCACATTCCATCATAGCTATGTAAATAAACCCCATGTCCTTTAGTTGTATAGCTGCCAGTTCTGGATTCTGAGTATTCTTCTTTTCATACTTTTTTAGTGACATATCTGACCTGCTGTCTCTTTATCCCTTGATATTAGTTCTGGCAGAGAGTTAGCCTCAGATCCCTTGACATTAAGACGTTCCACAGAGAAATCTTGGAAAACTTCACAGTTAGAGATATTTCTGGCAATTCTGCTGGGAAAGAAATATTTTTTTGTAAGTCATTACTTCTTTTTAAAAAAAAATGGTACTCTGGAAAAATAATAGCGGAACACTGATCTTTTTTGTAAAAGGGTGAGTTTTAAACTTAAAAAGATTGGAGAATTTAGATAATACTCCTAATATTTTTACAATATGTAAATCTTTCTTTACAATTTTTTTTAGATGTAATATTTTAGTGTATTTTTTAAATTTTTTGTTTTCATAAATGATACATTTGGGGATAGGATGTATTCTTTTTTGTATTATCTTCCAAGAAAATAAAATTATAAGATCAAATTTTTTAATATTATATTTATATAATGGGTATATATATAGGTCGTTAAAACGTTTTTTAATGGAACAACAATTAATTTTAATAATGCGCGAAAAATTATATACATTTTTAAAATGATGCAATAGTGTCTTTTAAACTTAAACTTGGATTAGCGAACAAAACATGCTATTGGAACACAGAAGGGATGTTAAAATCAGCCGTTTCCAGCCACAATAGTCATTTGGAACATTAACAACGTCTGTGCTGTATTTCGGATCCGTTTCGTATCATTTTAATAGACAAAAATTTGCTTTCCTTTCAAAAACAAGGAAATCTTTAAGTGACCACAAACTTTTGAACACTAGTGTAGATCCACACCTTGGATTTAATTCATGTTGCACAACAGAATATCTAATTTCCATAACATGGCTGTATATCTAATGAAGAATAGTTTTTTTCGTTTTTGACAGATGTTAAAAAATGATCATAAAACACACTGATTATTCTCATATGCAACACTACAAAGCATTGCATGTTTTTAATGCTGGTCTGTTTACTTTGGCAATGATTCATATTCGACCAAAATAATGATATTTAAATACATTCTGCGATTGCCGTGTGCTCACGATGTCCTATGACTTTGTGTTGACCAGGTTTGAGGAATTCACACACCAGCTGTGTTCATTCTGTTTTTGAGATGTTCGGCAGCTTATTAGTGGGAGGATGTGGTACCTACGTTATAAGTGTACCAGATGTGGAATGTAGGTGTTGAAACTAGTTGGCTGTAGACTAAACATCAATGAATATTTTCGTGAAAGTTAATTCAGACCTTATAGAAGTAACAGTTTGGTACATTTTAAGCTGTTTTATGACGCTCAAACAAATTGAAAGTAGATAAGGGAGTTCCGAAATCACAGCAGGACCTTGTTGGTTCCAGACTTGATGAAGACTAGTAGAGATCAAAACAAGTTAATTATTATTTATTGTTTTATATGACACCATCCATATAATTCCACAGCACTGTACAAAGTATAGACAGGACATAACAAGGATATAACATAACAAGATGACATACAGAAACAACAGGTGAGGAGGGCCCCGCTCGAATTGTAAGGTAATGTCCAATGTCCTTAATGAAAACCAGTCAATGTTTCATTAAGAACATTCCTCATACATTGCAAATTGGTAGTTTAAAAATTGTGCATTGTTAGTTTTGGCTCTGAGATGCAATACAATATGACCATCAAAAATGTAGGGTTAGGTGTCCCTAACTTTTTACGGGCCCCAATGGATCTCCAATTTGATGTTTGATTGTTCTCACGAGTATCTTACATTTCTTCATTGCGAACCTGGACAATTACATTATTATTATTATTTCTTATCTTCGGCAAACCTTAATCTGTATTTTATTTTCATTTTAGGGCAACCTATTCATCTCAATAGTCCCCATATCCAAAAAAAAACAGTTATTAAAAATGTTTTATATATTTATAATACGTTTTTGTGGCAGACATTTAAGTAAATAGCACAGGGGTAAACGACACTCCTTTCTTGACACTTACAATCAATGTTTCACAGGAATTGTGAAATTGTGATTGTCTTTACTGATCTCTACACCTGTGACCCCCTGGCATTAACTTGGATTCTCTGGGTAAAGTGCTGCTTACTCATTGTTCAGCAGTGCAGACTGTGATGGAGCTAAATATAATCAATAAATAATCATTTAAAAAAAACAGATTTTTTTGGTTTTTGTGGCAACATCCCCTCAGTTCCTGCTTTTGGCCACATGACAAAGTTATGTGACAACATTTTACATGGTTAAAAAGTCATCTTTAGCAAAGGTTTGAGCATTCAATGGTACAGGAAATTAATTTTTGATGCTGCAGCTGAACATCCTCTCCCCAGTCTGTTAATTTGCGCCAGCGATCGGCTGCTTGAATAAATGAATGGGAGTGTTTGCTGAGCCACCACGGGAGCTGACTGTTGGTGAGTATATCGCGTGCAAACACATCTTCTGCACAGAAAATACCTGGTGAGGGGTGGGGAAAAGACAAATGTATATAGAGTGATTATGCAGAATCCCCCCATATATTTACAAGGGAGCAAAATGACAATTTAAAGGGACCACTCAGCTATCACATGCATTTTATACCTTTGATGGCTGGAGTGCCGCAGGGTGGGGTAGGGGCATCACGGTGTTTATGCGTCCTGGTTAAATTCATTCTTCTAGTGTACAGAAGGTGAAGACATCAGTCTGACTTATTGCAAGGCACACACTAATGTAGTTGACTCAGGGTGTTTATAAACAGTTGAAGAGGGGCTGACAGACAGTTCCTGCTTCTTATTTTTTATTTGGTTTTGAACCAAAATAAAAAAAAAATTTCCCTCCAACATATCCTGCAGAAACTTTTGGATCATAACTGGAATGCCAGAATGAGCCATGGAAATTCTAGCTGCAGTGATGCTTAGCAGTTTGAAAACTGGTTTCTGGTTTGGCCCTTTTTCACAGTAATTCCTTTGTCCTTTTTCCAGAAAATATTAAAGATCAGACATAAATAAAATGAGTAGATTTTGGTTATAGTCGTGGCAAACCCACAGTGCAAGATTATACTGGACAGGGCATACGAATACAAATACACTGCTTATGGCAGAACCATACACAAATTAATATTTGCTTTATGTCATTTACTGAAATGAAATTGGCACATCCTTCAATTTTTATATCATTCTACAGGAAGCTACTGGAATTCTCTGGGCCCCTGCCAATTATCTGCGGACCAATACTTCACTCATTTCTATAATGTCTTACATACCTCCCAAGTGTCCTGATTTTGGATGACTGTTCAGCAGTGGGGATCATAGAAACAGCCCACTAGGCACTTACCTTGTGCAGCCTATGGCCAGTCTGGACCTGAATAATGGAGCAGCCCTTTAACCTATTAGCATTCACAATTAACAAAATCTGTGTATTTTGCTCATTTGAATTTATAACATAACGGGTTGTTTGTTTTGTGCAAGTTCTTTAAATGCCATAAGGATCAGTAAAACAATGCAAAAATACAACAGCATTGAATGTGAATGTTAGTTTTCATATGGACCACCAAACAGAAAAAAACACTAAAAACGCTTTTAAGATGCAGCAATGAAGATAGTAAAATGCTGATAACAAATGATTAGGCTCAAATCATGTTGGTTTGTAAATGACATCTGGACGATATCTGACTGAGCGGATGGTGAAGAAGGAAGTGGAAAAATAGAACAAAGGAAACAGCAAGAGCTCAAAAAATAATTGACGTTAAAACGGTTTGCTGACTAAAGAGAGAGTTTGCAGGAAAGTTGTATTTTTAAATCTGTGATTTCACTTTTCATAATAAACAGCCAATATTGGCAGGTTCTTCTTTCAAGAAGGTCTAAGCTCGCCATGTCTCATGTATAATTCCATTAATGAAGAGGCTGGACAAATCTTAGTGATTTTTTATGATAATTTTATACAGGGTCAGCCAAGTCCTTCTTGCAGCAGATGCTCGCTGGATTTTTTGGACCTTCATAATGTCTAGGAAAGTCAAGGAGCGGAAACCATCAGTCTCCTCATTTCTGTTTTGGTGTTTAGATTTGCTGGACACAGAGAAAGCACTGTGTTCTAGGAACAGACAATGGCTTGTGGTCAAACTCATTGTCTTTTATTTTACATATACCTACGTAATAAATGTTTTATACATTTATCGAAGAGAAGTACTTTAGCTGAAGTCAACAGTGAACAGAGGAGGTTAGGCTTCAAAAACAGTCCAAAAAGACAGGAAATCAGGGGCACAAAGGCTGTCTAGTACCGGTATATGCTACTGAGCTTTTTATGTGTGGTGGACTCATATCACAGTATGCCTCAATGTTCATTCTTGAGAACTAAAGATACGGCAGTGTTTCAGGATAATTGCTGAGCCATAGCCAAAGTAAATTAGCTAGCGGAATGTTAATTAAAACACAGAAGAATCTTGAGTCCTGAGTCTGACATCAAGGAATTAAGAGAATTGTAACCAGAAGAACTAGCACAGGAGAACTATAGAAGACATCTGAAATCAATAGAATAAAGAATGTTTGGAAGCTGGAAGTTCAGATGTAATTATTTGTAATGAACTAATAATACCGCACAAGCAGTTACAATAGAAGGTTTGTATCACTCAGACAATATTGTATTAAAGTGGAGCTTTTTCTAAATCATATTTTTGAGTCTGCTTCTATATATGTACTGTACAGAATGGGGTTTTTATACGTAAGAACAAAAAAAAAAGATTGTATCTGTTTGAACCCCAAAAATATTACTTTTTATTTTATTGGTCCACAGTGCAGACAAGATAAGGGACTGAGGGGAGGAGGTTTCTGCTGAAATAACCCAAAAAACACTGACATAAACACCTTTTTATTGCATCGTTACATGTTATTCACATAAGGCAGATTGTGTATACACAGCATTACATAGGTAATAAAACAGCTCTCAACAATTTTACAATTCCTCTTGAATTTGAAACATTTCACAATATGCCAAGAGTACACAGTCAACAGTTTCATTTTCATAAAGAGACAAATTATAAAAAGGCAACAAAAAGGGGAAGAGAAAATTGTTAGCAAAATAATGGGTGAAATAAGGGGGAGAAACAAGAAAAAAGAATGAGATAAACGCATCTTGGGTCACTGCTCCTGCCTTCCTTTCACTCGTGGTTCAAGATGGAAGGGATGGATCTTTCTAACTTTTAACAATACACACAAGGGCTGCTAGAAATATGTGTGTGATTAACTTTCGGGTAATTGAAGGAACACGTGGGGGGAACATACCCAATAATGCCATGTGGAGGAATCGTCCTACCTCAACTTTTTTTCATAGATAGTATGTAACAAAATTCTTAACTTAATTGATTTTTTTTTGTTGGTGTAAATGGCACCAAAACTGCTTATTTAAGGTGGCAATCATTGTACACATAGATACATAACCCTTCTGTTTAATCCTAAATCATGAGACAGTGGTGGTCTCTATCCTTGTTTCAATGCTTTCTCCCGTTATGTCCTCTTAAAATACAGGAGCCTCTATAATGCATCTTGTATCCTGTCCAATTCTATAACCACTTCAGTGCCAGCTAAGTAGGAGATATGGAGCATCTCCTACATAGCCCTACAGCAAGCAATTTGCCAAAAACTTTACTGTAGTAGTGCAGCTGTCCCCAGTAAAATTATGCTGTGTTTAAGAGTATAAGCAGGACTTTTTCTAAGGACGGATGCTTTACATTTACAGCCATAACATTATTATTATTTATTGTTTTATATATAGCGCCATCAAATTCCGTAGCGCTCTACAATGGGACTACCTGCCTAATATCGTGTAGGTCCCCCTTTTACCACCAAAACAGCCCTGACCCGTCGAGGCATGGACTCCGCTAGACCTCTGATGGTGCGCTATGGTACCTGGCACCAAGAGATTAGCAGCAGACCCTTTAAGTCCTGGAAGTTGCGAGGTGCGGCCTCCATGGATGGATCCTGGTGCCATGTGCTCTCCAGGGAAGCAGCGCACTTTTTCAGCAATTTCAGCTACAGCAGCTCGTCTGTTGGATTTGACCACACAGGCCAGCCTTCGCCCTCCACGTGCATCAGTGAATCTTGGGGGTTTTCTTTGTATTTATACCACGGTGCATAGTTATGAATAGCTTAACTCATCCTGGAGAAATCTGTTTCCTAAATGACACTGTATGCTGTTAATAGGTTGGGACCTAAATGTAACGGTAACAATCACCCAAAAGAATAAAGCAGAATTTATTCAGGAATATCGCTGGGATTAACTGAATTAAGAATTCCAATGCTAATACACAATTACTTCAAAAAGTAGCTGGTCAACTTGTAATGGAACATCAACATTTTTGGTCCATCTAATACCTTTTTTTCACAAGCCATCTTGGGACTTTTGCATTATTTTGATAATAGATAATTGTGAACATAGAAAAAAAATTACATGTATTTGTGCTGAGAAATGTTGCTGTACGAAATTTGAAGACTCAAATGATCTCCATTTAAATGCTGATATGGTCACTGGCAGGGTCGGCGAAGTTTGAATTAAAGACCCCCCCCGCCGACGCCACTGCTCATTATTTACCTTTCCTCTACCTACCTTCTCATTATATCTACCCTTCCTCTACCTTCTCATTATATCTACCCAATCCCCCCCCCTTTGTACTTACCTTACCTTCCAACACCGGGACCGAGCTAGATACACGAAAACCACTCTGCGCCCCTCTCTCTCCTCCGCTTCAAAAACAAAAAAAAAGGCGCTTGGGGCAGCAAAGTGCCGCCTCTTCAATAGTGCCGCCTGGGGAAATTGCCCCACTCTGCTCCATGGCAGGGCCGGCCAGGGGAGGGCTGGCAGCCTAAGGCCTGGGGGGCAAGTCTGGTCAACTGGCCCATTGCACCATCAAAGCGGCTGCGAGCGTCATTGAAAGCGGCCCTCGTGCGGCAGTCACACCACCAGCGCCTAATGAAATTAAAGTGGCCGGCGTGCACGCACCGCATGCCTCAACTCTTCATCACACCCCTTTTAAGACGTGGGAAGAGGAGCTGAGGCATGGCCGTTGGGTCTGACTGCCGCACGATGCAGGGGCGTACCTAGAGTATTTGACACCTGTGGCAGATCCTGTATGTGGCACCCCCCCACACACACACTTTAAAACTGCATAGTTTCTATGGTTAGGCAGACATTGACAGGGGTTCAGCATAATTGTTATCATTATATGCTTAGGGATTACGCGTTACCACCGTCAATGTGTGCCTATACATTGAGCCAGACACTGACAACCCCTATCACTATATACTAAGCCAAACATTGATGTGGTGTAGGCTTACCACTTTAGTGACTGGCATAGTATATAGTAGGGATGCACCGAAATGAAAATTCTGGACTAAAACTAGAAAATTCAGCATTCACTTGGCCAAAACTGAAAAAAAAACAAAAAAAAACTTTAAAATACTTTATTAAAAGTAACACCAAAATTAGACAAAAAAATCAACAACAATATTAACATATATATAACAACAATCACAATCCTATCATGCCCAGGTTCTAGCATGTGCTGGCTGACTTAGCATGATAGGAGTGTGATTGCTGTTTGCAATTATATATATATTAATACTGTCATTGAATTATTCTGTCCAATAAAAGTGTTAACACACTGAAGTTGGACCAAAAAATAATTTATAACAGCAATCACACTCCTATCATGCCTAGGCAGCCACTACATGCTGGAATCTGGGCATGAAAGGAATGTGATTACGGACTCCCTATGCCAAGCTATCCCCCAACACATCCATGCTATCTGAAACCCTCATTCACAAACATTCAGCATAACACCCATCACTCTCACACACTTACATTCAGCATAACACCCATCACTCTCACACACTTACATTCAGCATAACACCCATTACTCTCACACTTACATTTAGCATAACACC